>JAAGOF010000095.1:18585-77202 GCA_010645155.1 Tigriopus japonicus
TGAGGGTTTTTTTTCCTTGTGCCTAAAAGAGCCAAGTTTTAGCTTTCAAAAATCTACAACTAAAGTGAGAGCTTCATTCCGTTCTTAAAGTGACGGCAAATAGGTCGACAATCATTTTTGCTCCAAGCACTTTGGTGGATTCCTGGAGATCATGACCATCTCTCACGTTACCATGGTCTACGACACCAAGAAGAGGCGTGAGTTTTCCGGGGACAGCTTGAAGACGAAGTCTGGGAGTGGGAGCACCTACAAGATCGTCATGGACAATCTTCTAATCAAAAGCAAGAGGATCCTGCCATTCTAATTGACTTAGCGCCTCACAGTGGGGGCAAATGGGTACTTGGAGGTCATGAAACAGACAGTGAAGCCTTGATTGATGCCACATATTCAGATGGCCCCTATTGATGGCAACGGGCAAGTGTGAAGGTACCAAGGCACCGGAATTCAATCAGAAACGCCTGGTCGCCCTGACGTTGCTTTTGTTGTTGTTGTTTATGTTGATGCGAGAGGAGAGGAAAAGGGTCCTCGTTAAGGCCGGAAACCAAGACCGGGCTCATCTTTGACCGTTTACTTTCGGCAACCGATTCATATAAACCGCGGCGGGTCGACTGCCAATTGGCCCGTTGTTCACGTGCCTGTCCATCAACAAACGCTCTTCAACAACAACGAAAAAAAAATGGTGAGCACCCACCGTACTACCTCGACATTTGCCAACCAAACATCTGATTTTAAATCCTATATTACCGGCTTTTTCAATCACCCTCATTGACACGGATCTAATCCGTAATTTAGGGCGATTTCTCTCATTTTTTTGAAATCCAGTGAATGTCTTCCTAGAAAACTGCGGATCAACGGGACAGAAAGAATCCTTTTCGTTTCAGGCCGTGTTGGGCATTCAGATTGTAATTACGATGATCATGGCCTCGCTCATGTCCAAGATCGGTCCGTTCTGCTCGTTGGCCCGGTGGTTGCTCACCTCGTCGGGATTGATCCGTTATCAGCATCCCACGGACGAAGAGCTCAAGATTCTGGCCAAAATCCCGCTGAAAGAGCCCAAGAAGGCCTCAGCCAAGTCCGGTCGGGTTCCCAAAAAGTTCCTGATGGCGGCCAATCAGACCGACCAACTCGAGACGTTTAACGTACCGCGGAACTTGGACATCCAATTAGATGTGGCGCCCGTGTTGGCCGTGGACGTGGTCCAACTCCGATTCTACGCCGAGTATCAATGGCTGGTGGATTTTGCCGCCCACGCCTTGGGCGTGTATGTCCTCACCGAGGTCTACTTGTATTGTTTCCCGGCGCGTGCCATGCAAGAGGTCAATTTGAGCATGGTGTGGTGCTTCCTGGTGGCCGGCTTCGCTTACAAGATCTTAATCTCGCTCAATCGGCTATATTTCCAAATGGAAGAAGGCGGAGAACGGTCCTTGGTCATCGTCATGGGTTTCATTTATCTCCTGTTTGCCATGATGGTTCTCATCGTGCACGAGGACACCTTAGAGACGGGATTAGACGAGGCTTATGCGAGTTTCAATCAATCGGCCGCAGCATTTCTGGCCGATAATGCGGGCTTAGATTCCAGGTAGAGTATGGAAATGATGGCGAGTAATTTTATCAGTCTAATTGCATATTTGGATGCTCCGTTGTTGTAGCGGTCCGGCCTCCAAACTGGTGCTCAAGTTCTTCATTGCATTGTGGTGCGGCTCGATTGGAGCTTTGTTTACGTTTCCGGGCTTGCGATTGGCCAAGATGCAATGGGACGTACTCAAACACACTGAGGGATCGGGTCCCAAAAGTGTGCTCATTCACACCTCATTTGTGGCTCCTCTGTTGCTGACCACGCTCTGGATCAAGCCTTTGAGCCGAGATTACTTGACCGATCGAGTGTTCCAGGGCATGGATGGACCACTCTTCACCGAGAACCAATTCGAGAGCTTCCGTTTGATCATGATCCTGGTGGTGGTCTTGCTTCGTTTAGCCGTGATGCCGACCTATTTGCAATCCTATTTGAACATTGCCTTTTACAAAATGGAGGAGCTGAAACAAGAAGCCGGCAAAATTAATAATCTGGAAATGCAACGGCGAGTGGCACGAGTTTTTTACTATTTATGCGTGGTAAGTTTATATATTTTCGATGCGCTACTCTACGATTGCGACTGTCATCACTTTGCTTGTCCCCAGGTAACATTGCAATACATTGCGCCCATGGTCTTGATATTCTTTTCATCGCTTATGTACAAAACTATGGGAGGAGGAAGTTGGACGGGGATGTGGTCCGACCTAGATGATATCTCGTCGTCGATGCCTTCCAATAGCCCTGAAACGCCTGTATACAGCCACACCTCTCAACTGGGTGATGGTCAATTTTCACTAGCGTGGCAATCGCTCAAACAGGTACGGTGTAGGGTGTTACCATTATCAATTTTATTGAGAGTCATTCGTCTGCCGATAAAAATGGGAATTGCGTTTAACACTTGCCCATTTTGCCAAAATGCTCTTAAATCCACGTCGATTTCAGGTGTTCACTCCTGACGTGTTCAGAGGACTTTTGGGCTTTTCCACGTGGTGGTGCTGCCTCTCCTGGTTTTTGTCTTCAGCCATTGGAATTTTGTACCAAACCTATTTTGACTCATGAGGTGCCCCCAAGAATCTCTCATAGGCTGAATGAATCTATTATAGTCAAGATCTCAACTCTGTTAGGGCATTGGGGAATGTGTCTAAACTCTCCAAGATTTGAATTAAAAACCGCAAATATCCTGACTAGGCACCATACTGCATAGGTTGAAATGTATATTTTTTTCCCGTTAACTTGACCCCAGAGAGAAAGTGTGGAAAGTTTTCGATAAGTTTTTAAGAGCATACGAAAGATAGAGGTCGTGTGTTCATCCGATGGGAAAACACCAATGACAAGATATTATTGGGCTGGAATCTTGGGCAATCCGAATTCGTCCACTTGAACCCCATCTTTATCGGCCACCACGACGCTATCGGCACCGGGTTCCTTGTCGGGCGCGTTGGGCGCTGAAATCTCGTCTAAATAAGAGGTGTCCTCATCCAAGGCGATATCGTCGCCTAAGGCCTCGAGCTCAGCCTCTAACTCGTCCTCGTCAATGTCGGGTACGCCGTAAGCCCGACCCAATACTTCCTGCACCTCATTGGCGTCTTCCAACATGTCCGACAAGTCGTCTTGCAAATCCTAGTCGAGAAAAAAAAACACATATTTAGGCTTTTCATGAGTTTTTCCATTAGGACTCGTGCTATGCCTCAGTAAAAAGACAGAGGCAACAGATCAGAAATGGTATCTCCAAATAGACTTCATCTATCTAGTTTTATTTCTATGGAAACTAGGTCATGTCATTTCAAATTTCAAGCTCCATCGAACGGGTAAATCAAGAGATTGACAGCTCGTGAACTTGGCAAAATCACGTGAATGATGATGAGAAACAAGTTGCCCAGTTTGGCATGCCCCTCTTAAGGTTCAAGTTAAAATTGGGACAACAATCGACTAAAATGGGACGTAATCAGAAAAAGACACCCAATTTTATTACAGCAAACCATATTGAAGGTTTGCACGAGCTATTCAAAACCAAGAAGCACTGAATTTCTGGAGTGGGAGGCTAACGATGAAAATCATAATATCCAGTAGAATCAATAAAATTGCGTTCTTTCGCAAATAAGACCTTGCTTGTATTGAATAAACTGGTTATTTCAATTTTCTGCTCAATCGAATGCCGTGGTGAAAAGTAATGCTTTTTTTAAACTTATGTACTGAAGAGAGCGCAGAATGAATGAACTCGCCCTTTTGTGGTAAAGCAATTACTAGAACAGACTCTGAAATTCCTTCTCGGTAGGATACGTACTGAACTTTAAGAGATTGTAACTTTTGACTTCGACGTTCGATTGAGCTGAAAATTGAAGTACGCTTTCAAGTCAACATTGACTATGTCCCATTTGCAGAAGAACGCAGTTGATTGGTTCCTACTGGAAATCTTAATTCTTTTCGCTAGCCTCCAAGTCCAGAGAAATTCAGCGGTTCAAAGTCGCCGTGAATTTTTGAGGCAAGGGCTTAGATTTAGGCTCCGACAAACTTGAATTGCCAATCAAATTTTACCATCTTGAATCCTTATTTCCTGTCCTTTGTCTGATTTTGGGTGTTTGATTCATTGAAAGTGCTCGGGGTTTTGTCTGTCACTTTCATACTTTGCGTGAACGCTAAATAACGCGGGTGCTTCATCAATAAAGCGTAGTACGTGTTAAGTACAAGAGTTCAGCTCTTGAGGTTTCATTGATTCTTACCTCGATTTGCTCGATATTGACGTGCTTAAACTCCTTCTTCATTTGCTTGACGCCCATTTTCATGGCATTGACGGTGGTCTTGGTGTCCTGAAGACTCTGCGTGGCGTAATTGGTCTGCTCCATGTTGAAGGACTGATTGCGCAGATTGTCGGCCTGCGTCTCGTATTGTTTCTTCTGCTTCAAAACCCGCAGCGCCTTTTGCTTGACGGCATTCTTGGCCGGTCCATCGCGCATCTTGGCCATTTGATCGCGATACTTTTTCAGCTCCACGTCCAAACGCGCGATCTTCTTTTCCACGCCCTCAGCTCGCGAATCCACCTGTCAAGAACAGAAGAAACGAACCCAATCGAATCAAAGAACCGATACGGAGGATCAGAGGGGCTCTGCCGATCCCCGCCAATCTTGATCATGCTCATCCCAACGGATTCAAGACGGATTCGGATGTATCGACCTACCGTGCTGATGCAATCCGTGAGATTGGGGGCGGGTTCCTTGGGTTTTCCGCGACCGAACATGCGATTCATGATGGAATTCGATTGGATGGATCGTGGGATCGTTCACGGACTCGGAGAGATGGATGGACTGGCTGATTCACGCCAAAGGAGGACAAGTGACGTCCGTCTAGGCACCACAATTGATTTGATTTGACTTGACTTTTTTGTCTTTTTTCTCAAGTTGGACGGCTCGAGATTCAGGGTGACCGGAATCAAGCCATAATCAAACGGTAGAACGAAATCTTTTCGGGGATTCAATGCTCAAATGGAAAATATGAGCCGTAAAATCGCCTTTCTGTTTATTCATCATTCAAACCAATTCCATCCTCCACGGTTTGAGTGATGAAATGTCATTTTTGAGAAAAAATAAAGGTTCCTGAGTAAGGATCACCCCCAAAATCGATGGCTATGGGCTTATCTCACTGAGTCGGATCGTATACGCAGTTTCCCGGCCTGGCTCGTCTTGAAAATTCATTGTACTAGTTGATCTAAACAAACTTTTTGGACAATATAGTGATGGTCTCGGGCCGAAAGAAAGCATATCAACTCTGTGTGTCTCCAGGCATTTTGAGGAACGTTTGGCCTTCATTTTCAACGAATCATCAAAACTGCATGATTTTTGTCGATGTCAGACTTCAAAATACCAACGTGTGTATCTGTGCTTTTGCTCAAACTTTACGTGCACGAGATCGAGACGACACCAAATAATCGTCTTGCCCCTAATCACTAATGTTTAGATCAAAGTCGGACAGGGTCAGGAAAGTGCCCATCGTAGAAACCTTTGAATCCGACTCACTGAACGGACTCGCCCATGACTCATTCAACCCGATCTCGAGAAGAACGATAAGTGGAAGAGGCCAGTTCATGAACTAGCCCGTCCAATATGGTTCTCATGTTCCCATGGGTGCTTATTTTGTACCAAGGTAGCTCTAGTCTAGCTCTACTTGTTTTTGTGATGATTTCGGAGGTGGAGCCCATCACAGGGTGACGAGAATTTTATTCGAGACGGTGAATCAAGTCTCCCTTTGGATATCCTGCAATGTATTCCTATATATATTGATAAATAAATTACCCTTGGTTCGATCCAAAGATGAAAATCAGTGGATGATTCGTTATATTGTAAATGATTATCGACATGAATTCACTCCCTGATCGTTGACCCTACGACCCAAATCGGTCACCTTTCCCTTGCTCAAACAATTTAATAATAATAATAATAACAATAACAACAACATCAAGACTTGAAAGTGCCCTGATCTCATCAACAACTAACTGATTGATAGTGATTCATTGCCACGATTGATAGCTCTAGAAGGAAAGAGAGAAAGAGTGAAACCGGACGCATCCCTGACATTGAGGCGTTCTTTCCCATTGATTAACCTCGTCCTCCATTGTCCATACATACACCATCCTTTCCCGTTCAAGCTTCCAATTGGCTTTCCGGTGATATTCAGGTCAGTGATATTGGAACGAAGTGAAATTGGATAGAATATTCGAATTCGGAACTCTGCAATATTATTTTCGAGTTCCATAGTCAATTACTCGTACATCTTATAGTTTAGGTTCATTAGCACAGGCTGCTATGGAATGATTTGTTCAGTTCTTAATGTCTTCAATCGAAATGAAAAAATCGTGGATTCGTTCCAAATTAAATTGACACGAAATCGGCCCATGAGATTTTTATTATAAGTCCAGACAGCTCGGCGGCCTACCAAAAAGTAGCTTGAGGCCCCATTTAGGCCACGGTCCACTTTTAAGCTGCCTACCCGGTGTTTTAATTGCCACATGTTAAGTTGCTTATGGCGTTGTCCCTAGATTATTTAGAAATGACATCGTGAAGTCTACTCGCGTTGTAATAAATGAGCTGAGGTGTAAATCGAATTTTTTAAAACCTTCCTTTTCAGATTTTGCTAGTGTACTTTTTTCAAGGGAAAAAATGATGGTCAGGTATATGTGTTTTAGTTCATCTTGTTAAGTGTTAACCTTAACAAAGGTGAGAGGGGAACAATTAAAAATTGAATAAAAGTTGACTGAACTATTCTTTTAAGTATATATTTTTTATATTTCCCCACTTTTCCTTGAATTTTTAAATATTTTTGCTGTTTCAAGGAACAAGTAAATATTTTCGCGTACATTCTAGTCAAAAAAAATATTTCGGGCAAAATTGAGGAAAAGAAATGAATGACCAATGCTCAAAAGAGCCTTTCCAAAATGAACCCAAAATACAATAACTCTACAAAATGGCATGTGTACTAAGAGTATACATTCACGATCAAACCTACTGTCATAAAAGAAAAAACTGCGCCATCTATTGAGGCAAATTGAAAATTGTTTAAATCAATTACATGTCCAGTTTGCCCCCAAAAACGGCTAAATGCATCAATTTCACTAGGAACAAATTTGGAAAATCGGTGCACACAGACAAAATTTCCTTGTCAAAAAAAAAATATTTTTTTAAATATTCGGCTTTTTCCCAAATATTTTGGGCTTTTGAAAAAATATATACTGGATATTTTGTAACTTTTTGCAAATATTTTTCCGGGCCCTATTTATATCCTTCATTGTGTTGTTGTCCGCTTACAAATGGACTTTCTTTTATCCCTTTGTAATCTCCGAGTCAAATAAACTTTAACTTGTGCCTAATTTTGGAGGGCCGCAATTTCCACAGGCCAATATCAACAAAAGTACTGGAAACATTTTTTTGTGCAAGTCTTTTTAAAACTTTGCATCTTCTGTCCCTACTTGAGATGTAGTTATCAATTTTCGATTGAAACGCCGTGCACCTAAAACCCGTTTTTTGGGTAAAATCAATTAACACGATTTTTTTTTTTGAAAATTTTCACAAGCTCTTAGTGTAATGTGAATTCATATTGCTGATAGATGTTTGAATATAAGTTGAGGATTCTTTTTGCAAAGTATTAGTTTTGAACACTGTTTTTGACACTGTATACAGTTAAAATGTCCAACTACTAGGCACTGACCACGGTCAATACGGCTTGGACCAAAACTATCAATCAACACTGGAAACTAAGCTTTATAAATTCATTCCCAGATGATTTTGTTGATCTCGTTTATAAAAGCCAATGCTAACCGGAATAGTCCAAGCCGTAAGGATAATGAAATTAGGATTGAACAACTTCGCACAATCTTCATAGTTTTTGTTTGCGTTAAATTAGCATATTTTTCCCCTGCGCTCTTATAAAAATGTTTTTTTATTCCTTTCCCAGCCAGTATCATACTCTAATGAATTTTATCACATGTAGGATACATATTAAAATCAGTGATCACCACTCTTGATCCAACGTGCGAACGGTTTGAACGTGCTGCTGTAAGAATGCCTGAGAAAGTTCACTAGGCATCTTCAGGCATCAGTTTAAAGCAGAGGTAGGCAACCGGTGGGCCAAGGCCCACATGTGGGCCCAAGGGTGGTCTTTAGTGGGCCCAGGAGTTATGGTGAAAGTCCAAAATGGGCCCGCGAGAAATCCATAGTACTGAGGCACAAAGTTCTTTGATCGTAAATTTGTGAGCCCCTGACAACACTTGGTCAAATTTGATGGGCCTTGACCCAAATGTGGTTGCCACCATTTCTGGTGTGAAGAAAGATCTAATGAGACTCGTGAGAAACGCAAAACAGCTAACAAAAATTATTGACAGATTTTAAAGTGACCCGCGAATATTGAAGGCCACTAAGATCAGCGCGTTGCCCTAAAAAGTGCTTGAAAAAGAAAGTTTTACTAATGTATTAAACTGAAAGGCATGTTTTTGTTCGTTATCTGCACATTTCCTTTCATAGTGATCATATTGTCATTCAATCAACTATTATAAAGTCCCATATTACTCATATTTTGCCTGGTATCCAGTGAATTGGTTTGCATACATGAATAATTCTCATGTCATTTTTATCAGGGCCAACTCAATTTTGGAATGGACATATTTATTACAGTTAATACTATGCTGATACATCAAATCAAACGGTGCTTTAAGTTTAAGTAGAGATAGGTTAAGTTTGGTTAATCCTTCTTGTGCTGTAATGCGGACATCCATCCGACGGAGAATGGCAAGTGTTGCAATTTGAAAGTGTTTCTCTCGTTGTGTTCAATTCGTCGTCAGTCTCAAGGACCGGCTTTTTACGTTTGTCCCAGGTGGGAGTTCTGGGATGGATCGTTCCCTTCGGGGTGACATGAATAAAAGGGAGCGGAACACGGAGGACTCCAGAGTTGACAAAAGTAGTCCAGGCTGCAGTACACTCACTCCTCCATCACAGGAAGAACGGGAAACGGGAGAAAAGGTCCGAAAAAGAGAAGACACGAAGTGAAGAGGAGCCTCTTCTTACCCTACGTTCCATCCACCTTGAGGATATCCGCCGCCTTAAAAAATGGTGAGGGGCTCCCGCTCTGATTGTGTCGAGAAGAGAAAGACTCTCAAGTCGATTGGAATAGCAGCGCGTGTGCCATTATAGCCTCGTGTGGGTAGTGGGCACCCGTTCAGGTGAGTCGAGTGATCATGAGACAGCCAGATTAACGCCGACGCCGATGGCGACGACAAGGTAAAAGTAAATGAGGAAGAAAATCGAGGCGCTGCCGGTTCCAAGCAAGTCCATCACCATCATCATCATCATGATCTCCCATCTGTCCATCCCACCTCCACTCAGAAACTCGCTCACCAATGCAACCGCTCGTTCGTTCGTTCGTTCCTCCGTTCGTTGTTTCGTTCGCTCGTTCGTTCGCTCGTTCGTTCGTTGGTTCGGTCCTTCGATCGTGACCGACCGTCCCTCGGCCCGTTCACCCGTCTGTCCGTCCGTCCGTCCGTCCATCTATCCATCAGTTCGTTGGCCGTCCCTTGGTTCGTTCATTCGTTCACCATTCTTACCAATTTGAGGCTTGTGCTCAGTCGTCGTGCGTAGTTCTTTGAGCAAGCAAGGTGTGTAACAATACAGCGACTCAACATTCATCATCAGCATAACCAAAGAAAACCTACAATTGGACCCATAACAACCCCACCCAATTTTGCAAGGTAAGAGAATGGGTCATGGTCTCATTTGGCACTTTGACAGTGTTATGTGTATTGTAAGTGCACCCTTTACCTTTCATACCGCACACTGCACAGCGTGTTTGTTCTCACGCCTTCTTCACCCAATAGGTCAGGTTCAGTGTCATCACAGTCATCATCATCATTATTATCATCATCATCATCAACAAAAACAGCTACTGGCACCACTGTTACTATTTCCACCACCACAACTACAACAACGACAGCAACTACACCATGACTCGTGTCACGCTTTGGTTCGCATTCGCCCTTTCCAAAAGGGTCAAGGATGTGTCCCAAAAGCTGTCCTCGAACCCGGTCGCACTCATCTATGAAAGTGCACTAGCACCATCACCACCACCACCCTCTTTTCTTAAACCTATATTGCACCACCACCTCCATCATCACAATTCTCAAGTGGCCATGGGAGAAGCACAAATTGTCTTGATTGTTCAAAGTCCTCAAGAATGGGGTCTTTCCGGCTCGTCTTGGGTGACCTGACCTCTGCGTTGGGGTCGCGTGCCCAGGTAAATTTCTCCGACTTTTTGTCAAGTCCCATGGCTGGCACAACTAAAGCACCTTCCTTTCTTAATCGTGGGCACATCTACTACTTCTCAGGACCGATTCGTCCTGGTCTCCTTTGCCCCATGTAGTTAGAAAGTATTGCTTCTTTCCCTCGGTGATGGTATTAAGATTAAGTTCTGGGTCCCCGAGGTCCCCCTTCTTCGTCTTTGCATGCCTAGAACTCACGGCCCTCAAGGCCCTTCCTCGTCTTTCTTCTTTCCATTGTTTTATTATAGACGAAGCGCTTGAAATAGTGCAGTCAAACTACAGTTGTTCCAATAATACGTAGAGGGCCTAAAGAACAAAAACGAGCTGAAGGAGGTCCCACTCCGTCACCCGCTCACTCACTCACTCACGCATTCACGCACTCCCTCATTCCTGACTTTGCCCAAGACGGGACTCGAATATTTTCATACCCAGTCTCTTTCGAGTGATTCGATTGCCCGAAGTTCGATGTTAATGCCTAGGCGAGAAATTTTCAAAAGTCTGAATTGTAGCTGGAGAGGCAGGGTTCAGCCACTGACGATCGAGCTTCCAGAAGGAGAAATATGACGCCTGAGCTTAAATTGGGTTAGAGAACCAATATTTTGCCGACTTCAGTCAATTCCATATCGAACCTGCCTATTTTTGCTAGAGTGAAGGATATTTTCTGCAAGCCGAAGCCTAGGAAGAGTTTGAGCTCATTTGACGATTCAGCAATTGGCATTTTCAACGACACAAAGCTTCACAAATGCCTTTATGATTGGAGAACGTGGGCTTATTTGAGAAGAAGATATTAGCTGCACCCTTTTCGAAAACCTCAATTTTTTTAAAGGAACATTCTCTTTAATATAACTTGACTTGTTCACATCGCTCTAAATGGGCTATATTTAAATTGACGAATCAGTCTGTCAAGGAGCTCTCTAGGGTCGACAAAAGAGTGAATTTCGGGAAACGTCTCAAATTCTTGATGATAAGGAGTGAGAGAAGCACTCCTTCATATCCAATGCATATGATGACACGTTCTTTAAAATTCCACTCAAATAGGGCGTTCGTGTCGAAGGAGCTGCTTACTGGAAGCGCCCAGCGCTCAATTCTTATCATGAGTTCCTCGTTTTTCTCTCAGTGCTCTGATATGCTGTTGGTTAAACACGTCTTTAGAAGTTTCATTTGGCCGGAGAAAACAAGAGTAAGGAAAGGTGTCCTTCGACAATTATGAGTATTGTTCAAGTGGTGCTACGAAGTGAATCTTGTAAACAGTGCTTGCTTGCTTGGATTGGCGATGAATGATGGCCATGGCGTGGCTTTTTTGTCGAATTCCACCCAAATCCCCGTTTCCACATCATCATTGTTTGCCTAGAACGCTCCAGTAGCATTTGAAGCAATCAAGTTGGTTCTCAGAGAGATCTGTTGTCTCATTCAGCTTTTTGATACAGACTCACCTAACGGAAGTTGGACGTCCGCTTTGGGGGAAATTTGGGCATTATTGTCTTTTCCAAGCTTCCTTTCTTCCGCTGTTCTCGTTCGCTGTCTGATCTACCTGGTTTGCCTCACTCAATGGTTCATCCGACTCATCCTCAAGCGCCCCGATAACGTGAGTATCACCACCCCACCTACTCCGCCCGTTGTAGTTCACACATCCACACTCAGATACTAGTGGGAGACGCGCTACGATATCAAAAGCTGTTGTCGTTCATGGTGCTCACTCACCCTCAGGTTGGGAGGGAAGAGGAACCAACTGTTTCTTACTTAGCTTGATGTTGTTGTATGTGTATTATTGTTACCTCCATCATCACCACCAGCTATTCCTACTTCTACCTCTATTGCTACTGCCACAACAACTACAACAACAACTGCTACCATCATCATCAGCATGGAGCTCCTTCCTTCCTTCGCTCGTTCGAATAAAAACGACTCGTTCCTGCCTATCATCAATGGCACTTTCGATGGGTTGGGGAACTGTTGTGTTCTGGGGAAGTGAATTGAGTGCAGGTGCTTCCGATTCAGACTTTTGGTCGCTACCCCAAATGAATCCCCCACCCTTCCCCACCTTAAACCATGGTAAATTCAATATCATGACAGAAATTTATCTCTAGATCGCAGGAGCTAGTAGTGGGTAGCAGACATTTGGTGTTCTACTTTCGAAGAACCGACCATGATCGGTTTTTTTCACGAAAGGTCGGGTGCCAAGATTCCTTGATTGGGATCCTCTTTGGCTTTTGTAGTTTCTTGCGTTCCTTGGTTGTTGGTTGGTGCGCTCAAGGTTCAAAAGGCAGATGTTTAATCCAATTCAGATCGGAGGTACTCCCATGCTCAATGGTCATGCGCAGTGGTTCGTGACAAGGTAGCTAGAGCCTCTAGCCAGTTCACAGGTACTATATCGAAGTAGATACAAACAAATCCACGTTGTGGTGCTCAGAAGAATAAGTCGCCTCTGCACGGAGAACTTTGAGGGAGAAGTGCTCGATAAATGACTCAGAGTTTGGGGGATTTTGCCGCAATATCAGTGTCTCTGGTCTGTTCCCAACCATACCAACTAGTTCATCGCCTAACTTACTCGTTCATGAACGTGCGCCCACAACCACCATCCATCCGCTTCATAGTATATGTACCTACGACATTGTCCATCCGCTTCCCAAAGACTGTCGGTGTTTTACAACGGCAAGAATATACACGTATTCAAGGGGAAGGAAGGTTGAAAACCAGTAGTCAAAGAGGGAGAGAGAGAAAGAGGGAGAAGCGCACGTTCCAAATATTTCATTCAAAAATCGAGGAAGTAGCCAGTCTCCTCTGCCACTGGCTTCCAGCTATCTTCAATGTCTGTCTACGATTTCATGACACCAAATTGAACGTTGGTAGATAATAAATATACCCAACGACTTTGACACAGATTGGGGCATGAGCATAAAAGGCCACCTACCATATCTTATTGTAACTCGTCATATACGCTGTTTAAAACGCTATTTTAGATTTTTGAGATCTGTACAAATAATAGACGAAACTCGTGGAAATGTCTGGCCGATAAATGATAGTACTTGATTCACGTTTAGGTAATCTTCGCTATGAGGTGAAAAAAGATTTCGAATGAGCCCAAATTGCTTCGTATCGAGAGAGATTCAGGAACTCGTAGTTGGATGATCGGAACTCATGCATGCATGGTTTGTCACTCGAAAGAAGGGGACGGGAAGGGAAGGGGGAGCATTGTCTTCTTGGACACTATTTCCAAACACCAACCACAGAGCTCGAAAGAAGGCCACGATGGCGGGAGAGAAACTTGTCACGTTTCTATGGCCCATCCAACTTGCGCGAACGTACCGTTTACTTAAGTGTGGCACCCAAAATCATCCAGGTGTAACACTTTGTAGGTTAGGGAGGGCCGTTCTTCGTCTTGCCATCACGCCGAGGTGGGACAATGCTGCTCTTCCACCAATATTGGTGACGGTCGTTGAAGGAAGGAAGGAACGAACGAACTTGGAGTGATGCATCAGGATGAGGGAGTACCACTTCTCGCTCCTGACTTAAGTTCCACGCTCGTTTGTTCGAGTGATGTGGATAGCTGTAAATTTCTCTCCCTCTGTCTTTGTCATTGTTAAACATAAACTACCTAGTGTCTATCTATGTACGAACTTTTGAGAGGAAGATAGAAAGGACGTCCTTAGATAGTAGATTAGGCCTCGCAGAAGTGTCGTTAGCCACGGACTAAGAATGTTCGCTTCATGGACTCGACTTGGTTCGTGGCATTTGCGTATACGCACGCCTCGTGACTTGGATTGGTCATGGTGAAGGCTCAATATTATTCCTTGGGAGGAGGATCGGCCAAGTTTCATCATCATCGTCGTCATGCTTGGGCGTTTTGGTTCGACTGGCACATTTATAAGAATAATAATATCGTCACAGGTTTGTGCATTTTGTCAAGGGTTCAAAGCCAGCCCTTCGTTTCGAGATGGTGGTGAGCCATTAACCATGCACAAGTTGACTCCCTCTCTCTCTCTGCGTTCCTATGTGCCTCTCTTTCTTAGCTTCTCTCTCCCCGTCATTCCCCCATATCGGTCATGGCTGGGCGACCACAGATAGCGGAATAAGATAGGTTCTTTGTTTCCATCTGCCAAAACTGATGCTCTGTTTGGAGAACATATTTGTGAGGCTTGAGTAAGTACTTCTATAGAATCGAAACATGAGGGCTCTCCGATCGTTCGTTAGCTCTTGTCACTTACACATGTGGAAATGTTTCTTCCTGCCCTCTGAAGAGTGAACTCGTCACCACCCATATCTCGTTCTTCTGCATCCTCTACAGCCTTCACCCTGAGACTCGACCAATGCGAGCCCCTTGAGCTTCCTACTGGGTCTAAATACTAGTAGCTCTATCCCGATAGTGAGATTCTTCTGTTATAGGTTCTGGATGACTAAGGTGAGCAAGTGAGTGAGGCTTTGCCTCAAGAGAACTATATGGAGAAAGAGAGAGAGAGAGAGAGAGAGAGACGCAGAGAGAAAGAGCCCTTCTCACTCACTACTAGTCGGCTGAGCCGAGGATTTTATGTGTCGCACACCTTTGCTACAAAGATCGGGGCTTGAAAAAAGTGGGGGAACGAATGAAGAAGAGCAGCTCTTTAAATGTACAGGTGTTTTGGGACGCGGAATATAGGCAACGGAACGACTAATGGCACTAGAGTTTCAAGTATGAACTGTACTTGGACTCGTCACTCTTTGCCAGAGACATATTCCATTTTGAAAAAGAGCAAGGCCCCCAAGCTCATTTCGTTTCACAGCAAACATATGAAGTCTGAGATTAACACAAGTATCAAGTATGCTCACTCGTACCTTGAAAAAGACATTTCCTAGTTTGACAGTACTTTTGAGATTTCCCTCCGATTTAAGACGGTGATTTGGGGGGATGGAAAAGGCAATTTGTCTCGGCTTCTTCATCCATAACCTGAGATACTTATGGAGGTAGTCGAAAAGCCGCCGCTGAACTGACTGCCACCCCCAGTCCTTCGTTGCATGTTATTTGCTTGTGTCGAAATTTCGCCGCAAAATAGAATAGGAATCTGAAATCCGTCGGATGACGGCAGCTCACATACACTCACACACGCATAAGAAGAGCCTTACCAATAGATGGAGAAGTAGTACTACTACTACTCCTTCTTCCACCACCACCACTACTACCACTATTTTTCCCGGCATTGCTACTACGATTCTAGTCAAGTTTCTGGCAGAACCCCGAGTCCCCCATAACTAGCCTTGCGGAACGAAAATTCGCTCAGACGTAACAGTAGTTTCTCTTCTGAATCCCTCTCCTCCGGCTCTTCTTCTTCGTCTTCCTCATTTTCTACTTTTTTGGCTTTTCTTCCTGTTGTGTCTTTCAAACCAACTTCAGCTCCTCTTTCTTTAGCCATGGTCTGTGGCCTTAGTAGCTAAATACAAGCCAATGAGTTCTACCGCTACTGCTACTTTAAGACTCACTTCAAGCAATGATGTTCATTTAATGGTGGGGGAAATCCTAAATTTGGGGTTGTTAGATCAAATCGTACGTCAAGGAATATGTTTTGAAGTTATCACACCTCTTATTTGACTCCTTGTCTCTTGCATGTCTGTCTTAATTTGGGTTTAGCGTAAGCTATTCGATTTTACACTTTATTCGGTTTTGGTTTTCTGATCTCATCATACATGACTGAATGCCCTTGAACTAATCCCAATCATGGATAATACGGTGCGTTGCTTTATGATGTTACTCTTCTTTCCTAGGATTGAAATGGACAATGTCAATGTTAGTGAAGCGCTATTATCAAAAAGCGGAAATTGATCAAGCTTGAGGAACGAGACGAATTCTCACCTTGGTGGGCCCATTCCCACTAGTAATCTCGACAGGATATACGTCAACTCATTCATCATTAACTAGCTTACGGTGAAATTCTATCAGAGAACAATTGCCAAGATGGAGGCATCTCAACAATTCCACCTGAAGTGGAACAACCACAGTCTGAACACCCTCTCGTCATTCCAACAGCTCTTAGACACGAACACTTTGGTGGATGTGACTCTCACTTGTTCCAATGGAAAGATGGTGACAGCTCATCGTATGGTGCTAGCCGCATGTAGTGAATACTTCTACAGACTCTTCAAAGACCTGCCCGAAAAGCATCCAGTGATAGTGTTTAAAGATGCTGGCGAAGAAATCGTGCGCGATCTCTTGCTTTTTATGTATAAAGGAGAAGTGGAGGTTCAAGAGGCGTATTTGAACGACTTTCTCAAGTTTGCAGACACTCTTCAGGTCAAGGGCTTGAGCCAATCCGATCGGGAGGAAGCGGCTGCAAGAGCAGCAAACGAACAAAGAAGCTCCGAGGATGGCCCAGCCGTGGCCAAATTTGAGGCCCAAACAACTCCAATCAAAAGCAATAGCTCATCATTACCGCCTCTCTCTGGGGCTGGGATGTGCGTCCCTCCGCCACCTCCGCCAGCACACTCTTTGCCTGATATGGCGAAATCGTATCTTGCTGCTGCTGGACTAGCTTCGGGAAAATTTCCCCCACTCTTTCCCCTGCCTAACGAACCGGCCTCAGCCGCTGACTTGCTCAGTCAATTCTCATCCCCTAATTTATACCGCGCTCTCCATCGTAAATATCAGTCCATTGGTGGACCAAAATTCTCCGAGCACGACAATCCCATGCTGAAGCAAATGCCCTTTCTCAAAAAAATGTTTGGAGATCATCCAATGGGAGATCTGGGAGCCTTAGGACATCCCATGTTTCAAGCTCATGCCCAATCCTTAGCAAAAGACGACAACGATAGCGATGGTATTGCTGAGAGATCTCCTCCTCCCCATCACCAGGGAACTCCTGCATCTGGGAACAATCAGGACGAGAATGGTCTCAGTGATAACAATGGTCCCTCACCCATGGAAGGCGATTTCAATACCCCACCCCCTGGGGGTGAAAGCCGTTCCAACACCCCTGGATCTAATCACAACATGGACGACCTCCAATCCCAGCGAAATCGAGGAGGAGGCAAGCACTCCAGTGGCAGGGGATCAAGGTTGGAAAGAATGATCGCCGCAGAGTACAAAATTTTAAACGAGTTCTCGGATTCTGCCCCTGAGGCACTTCCTGTAATGACACCGGAGCTAATGAAGTCTCGCCGAACTCATTCATTGCAATTAGCTATTGGAGAGATCCTTCATAACCGCGCCTCGGTTCAATCTGCGGCTACCAAATATCACATTCCACGGGAGACACTTCGCCGACACTATCAACGCTACCTCAAGGCTATGGGTATCCAAAAGCCACCTCAAGTTGTGGGGGGTGGAGGAACTGTGCGGTCCTCGGTTCCCACCAACAACAATGCTAAGACCCCAACCTTAGCTCATCACTCGACCATGGAGACACAAGGTACTCCGACCAACACAACAGCTTCCTCCGGAGACGAATCGAATGGGTTCAGCAGCCTCATGGACATCGGTGCAGCTTATGGAATTTGGAACCCAGACGTGGACGGAAGCGATTTCAAGTACAAGTTCAAAGATCTAGAGGCTAGACGGGCGGCAATTGAAGCCGCCACAGCGGCGGCAGCGGCACATGCTGCCGCAATGGCCGCTGCCACGGCCCCATGTGGAAACTCAGGATCTGACACCGAAGCTCGAGGAGAGAAAGAAGAGAAAGAAAAAGACTTGGTGATTGATGAGGATGATGACGATGATGACGACGACGAGGCTGACGATGATGACGATGAGGAGCCTAACCCTGGATCTCCGGAGCCCCCTCATTCCATGGATCAACAAGAAGAGAATGGCAATGAAAATTCCAAGGAAAACAAAAATAGATCCAGTCCAAAATTGACGGCTGCCGCCAAATTGGCTGCGGCAAAAGCCGTTGAAAACACACTATCCTAAATTTCGGAATTCTTATTGAAGACCCATCACAACGAAGAAAGTCGACCAAAGGTCAACGCAATAACCCAATCAAGCTAGTGACTTAAGTCGCTACTCTTTCTCACCAACGCGCCTCTAATCTTGCCCATGAGCGAAGAATGAGGGCCCCCCAAGGGTAACCCTTGATAACTTCAATCAGTTTGTTGGAATCCGATGTGATAGAAAGTGTCTGAATCCCTCATCGTTGAACAAACGATCGCATTTTAGAGTCTCCAGTTTAAGGATCCATCCGTTAACCCAGGTGTGAAATTCCCTCCATGACTCTCGTCGTGTATTGTAGAGGCCGAAGTAATGCCCACCTCCTGAAGACGGGACGTTTCTTCAAACAATTCAAGGATCCTTCGGTTCTTTTTTGACGTTGCACTCTCCAACTCACTCTCTTCCTCCAAGTCTTGAAACAAACACCAAATGAATATAGCTGTTAATTTTGTACATTTGAGATCTCTTCAGTGTCTCCATATAGTCAAATGCCAACTGTAGATTGCAATGAACCTGTTACCAAAGATATGCATCCATATGTTCTTTCTGCTGCGACGCTGCTTCAGTGTCGAGCATGAAGAAATCAAGATCTTGCCCCGTTTTAAAATTTCTCAAATTTGAAATGAAAGACCTCGAAAAGGTACGAAGAATCGAAATGACTTGCTCCAATATGTCTTGGATTACCAGAAGAGTGGGAACTCACCCATATTTTTCGTGGTTCGTGTCACAATAACCATTTAAAAATAATCTTGAACTTGCACTTCCACTTTGAATGCTTCCAAAAAGGTGTTGAATTTTGCGTGTTAATGCACTTTGGTGATTTCTTGACCCTTTTTCTCCTGCCTACATCCAAAGTGGCTGTAACTTGTAGTGCTCCCATTAGACTGGGTCTAAACTACATTTATCCACCCGAGATTCAAGAAAAACAATAAATCCAAGAGCCTAAGTTCAAGCAAATTGATCATCACAGTCTTCATTCGATATCATAACTACCACTAAAACACCAATATTACAAATGATAATCATGGCTCGTAGTCAATGCTGAACCACGTTTTCTAGAGATTTTTCAACTGCAGGAAAAAAGATGCAAAGAATGCAATTTATTTTCATTTTCTACAACACCAAAGAGATTTATCTTGTCATACTGTTATTGAACTGAACAACACTTCACAATCACTTCATGTCTGTCTTTTGAAGCAACAGCAACAACAACAACAAATTCCCCTCCACGGATGAAGCAAATCAAAACGCCCCTCTCAAACCCGAAACCGTATGAAATGTGGTCCCTCCCCAGGTCTACTCTGGGTAAATTGAGCGATCATTCGAATGGCAAGCAACCATTTTTCCCCTCACCTTGTGTCGGCACGAAATCGAAGCAACAAGTTACTAATTGTGTAGACAATTTGATGTTACCAAAGAAATCAAGAGCAACTTTCTGAATGGACCAAGAAGTGATATTTGTATCATAACAATGCTTGCAATTTGATCCAATCGAGCCCATTGCCTTTTGTTTCACGCACGCAGTCCATAACGGATGCAATTAATTGCAACCTTTAACTCGATTTTCTTTTCGTCTTCAAATGACAAGACTCGAACTGAATTCCAAGTGGCTCAAAAATGCTTTTCGTTTTGCCTTCACTTACCGTCCCACGAAACCATTCCATCCACCACGACCAAGCAACCAACCAAACAACCCATTCATTCATTCATTCCTTTTGAAACCCTCGAACTGAGGAGAGTACAACAATTTATGCAATTTGTGTTGATTTTATCCTTCATATGTATTGGAATCTATCATGTTTGTTTGTTTTCTTTTGTTTCTCCATCGTGTTATTCAAGGAACGCTTAGTTAATCGGATCTGATTCGTCTTGCTTTTTCCCCTTCCTCTCAATATTGTGTCTCATTGCTTAGGATGATGTTATTTTATTTTGCTCTTTTTGCCTTTCTCTCATATTCAGAGATGATTTACTAATAATTTGAGCGACAACTTGTTCTCTATCTGAAGAAAATAGATGATTTCTTTGTGAAATAAAATGCTACAACTATCATCTCAGGTGTTCTAATTCGAGCTAGCTTTCATGGTTAGTTTTGAAGCTAGGGCAAATTTAGTGTGATTTGATGAGCGTGTCAACGAAATTGAATCGCATCCAAAGCGTGGATTTGACGGAACAAAAATTTGAACTCGTAATATGCAAAGAATCTATTGAGAGAAACATTTGGCAAAGGTAAAACATCTCTACAATTGGTAACGGCCCTCAATTTATCCAACCGAGCACAAACCACCCAGTTACTAGGTAGTGGTACAGTAATATCTACTATGGCGAGCAAGTCCATTCAAGCCTGAAATGATCATTCTAGGCGTCTTCATCCATCCCGTGGAATAATGTCGATGGCCGAGTTTAACAACGAACAACTCCTGAAGTATTTGAAAGAAGTCGAGCAATCGGCTGAGGATGTCCTCTCGGACCGGCAAGAGATTATCGACCTCGATCGAAGGCGGAACACCAATCGGGAAGCCATCAGAGGGATTGAGCAGACTTGTCGAAGCTCCTACAAAGGGGACGAGGCCAAGATGTGGCTGGCGATGGGAAACACATTTTTTAGGCTTCCATGTCGGACGGCCCGGACTATGCTCCAAAAAGGTGAGAAGTTACAACTACCACTACTTCATAGTCATCATCCAAGGAGGATTTACTGCGGAAAGGAAAGTGTATTTAAGCCTCATTGAGACATTCATAAATCATGGTGCTTCTTCCCAGCTCGTTTTTTCGGTTCCTCGCCATGCAACCTTGTTCATTTTATTTCATAATTGTCCTTTCATATCCATCGAGTGCAAATCACTAGTCCCATCGACTTAGATTTATACACACATATAATAAAGTACATGAAGCAAGTGAACCAGAGGAGTTAGACGGAACCCGCAGCAAGCGCAGAAGCAGCCAATTTGACGTGGATAGAGGAGGCTTCAAAAACAACTGGGTTACCAACTCCTGTGACGGGAACGACGGGTACGACGCTTACTGACGCACTCTTTCCGCCGACTTGGATTGTTCATACAGGGTAGTGACACATTACGGCCGCTTAGTTAAATTTCTTTAGTCCATTATTCCTATTAAATGCGTCAACGAAGGTTGTCAGTCTATGATTGAAGTAGCCACAAAGGTTCATGATATTGGCCATCATTAGCAGACCCAAATATCGAAGTGTGGTTAAACCGGGTATGGGAATGGGGATGTTTTTATGCAAGTAATTAGCCACTCTACTTATGATTTGAAGGCTTTGAGGATTCTGGCTACATAACGTCAAAATGAACAGGTTCATTCGAGTATTGTTTTAAGTTATCACGGGGCTGTTACTTAGAACAACCCTGTTCCTGCGTAGATGGTATATAGAGCAGTGAGTGATTAGTAAGTGACCACTGACCAAAAAATGTTCAAGGTAAAAAGAAATGAAAAATGCCTTTTCCCCCAACTCAATCATCACAGGTGTGCACATGTGTGCTTTGGAGGGAGTTGCGCTGCGTACTAGGCATGAATTCCCTGGAAACGAAGCAATTTCTCCCAAAAGCAAGCAAGCTTCAGTGGGTTTTTTAACTGGCCAAGTGGATGTACGTATGTAGACTTATGCGACATTCTTGATCACTGAGCGTGGAAGTTGTGACAGTGAGAGTATCTATCCACTGGATGAGATGGAGCCCTGGTAGGCAAGAAGGCGACGCAATAGCAATCGCATAGCACGAGCAACCAGCATTGAAGGGGCCCTTTAAGTCAGTAAGCACTCTTCACTCAAGTCAGTGAGTGTATTCGCTTAACGGCAGAGAAGACACCGAGAGCAGTCGGCAGCAGGATCTCTGTTAGAGCTAGCTCTGACTGCTGCTAGTGGTGCCATCGCCACCATTAGAAGAGAACATGAAGAATCCCTTGTGAGTTGCGACACCCACCTCGCTCAACAGGATTCCAGGATTCGCCGACTTTCTCGAGGTTTTTTCCAAACATCATCATTGTCGTCGTCGTCGTCATCATCGTCGGCGTTCACCTCATCGTCATCAACACCGTCATTCAGCTCAGTATGAACAATTATAACCCATTGACTAACTGAAACGTTCATGCTGAGGCCAAAATCAAATTGATCAAATCCAATTCCATCAGTCTCATGCTGTTGTTGTTGTTGTTAGCAATCATGTGAAGGATGAGAAACTGGAGAATTAATTCCAATTCAACATATGGCTTGGCGATGGTCAAAGATGGCTCAAAGTAGACATGCGAAAGGTAAATCATGAAGCGACCAGCACTCCAATCATGGCCACAATTTCCATGCATGGGTACTACTACTTCTTCCACTACTGCCACCAGCACTGCTGGGGGAATTGCTTGCTCTTCCATCCAATTCGGTAAAGTTTTACTCAATTCACCCGACTGCTTCGTTAATAGCAGCCAGTGTCCGTATGTAATACACTCTTGGAAGCACTTTGGTTTCCCAGTCTTGTCAAGCTGGAACCACCTGTCCATTCGTTCTTTGGTTGGTTGGTTGGTTGCTTGGTCGGCTTTCTGGCTGCTCGGATGGTTAGCTGGTTGGCCTGCCTGGTTACTGCCTACCTAGTTGAACATATCTCAAGATCGCGTTGGCGTAATACCAGTAGCACCAAAACAAATAGGAGATTTCCCTCGATGGTTTTGTGGGTGAAGAGAGGGGGAGGCACATCAACCTGGCCCGTTTTTTCTTCTCTAGCCAAAGACAAGTGGAAAAGTGTGTGTGTTTGTGCGAGGCTGCATTGATCAAGGAACGAATCGAACGAAATCCTGACGTCTCCAACTACGAGGCCTTCTGAATGTGGGATTCTAGCTCCTACCTCTTCTTCCTTCTTCTCCTTCTTCTTCTTCTTCTTCTTCTTCTTCTTCTTCTTCTTCTTCTTCTTCTTCCCCTTCCCTAAACTTGAGAGATTGCTTGACTTGCCCGTATCGTATGCATCGGTGTCTACTTGAGAGACATGAATAGAACACAAAACAATGCCATTGATATCCTTGAATATTCGGGAAACGCTCTCACAGGGCTAATGATAAGCTTTGGGAAGTTGATTTCAACTTGCTTCAATTTGCTTGACAAGCCACCAATCTTCTCATAGCGTAATAATAACCCCTGAGATGTACCTCAAGCACAAGTAGCATGGTCAAGACAATCGGCCTTAAACGCCACAGACTCGTCTCAATTTACCCACAAACTTCCCCTCTTAGTAGCGCCAACAACAAAGAATCCAATGTGGTATTGAATATGTCATCAATACCATGGTCTAGTCAGTTTACTCATACGCTAGGTAACGACAGGCTACTTGACGAAGGAGTGGCTGACCTTTTTGCATTGCCACAAGTGCTTGGAACCCAAATCCTGTATAACATCTGCCAGCTTGCCTGCCTGCCTGCCTGCCACCGTCCGTCCTCGGTCTCAAAACATTTTCGAACATATGATTGAATGTTTTTGAACCCAGATCTGTGGGTGCGTGTCGGCGAATTATGCCTCATTTCAACCTAGACAAAGGCAGTGCCCACTTCAGTTGTAGCTGAGCCCTGATCATGATTGTGATTTTCTCTCTGTTCCAGATCAAGTTCAATTGGACAAAGAAATCAACATCCTGCGGTCAGATCTAAAGGTCAAAGTGAATTCATTGCAAGAGAAGCAAGGTCGCCCCGAACTCAAAGGGCTCCACTTGAAGGCACTCAGCCCTGACGAGTTGAACGCGGTGAGGAAAGTGATCGGACCCAACCCCTCCCGCTGAAGCATTGTGTGTCTTTGAGGTATTGCCTCAAAAAGCCAAAGACCTTCATCATGATCTTCATTTTCTTTATCATTATCAGAATCATCACCAGCATGATGATCGTCATCTCTTTGTGAGGAGGAGGTTTCATGCAGACTTCAATAAACCGATCGTCATAAAACTTCAGTTACCAGACAGTCTCCTTCGTCCCTTGTTCTTCATGTTGTTTTTGGGCAAATTGTTCTTTGATTATGGTTGGCCAGAGGGATTTGGAAACGTGGGCCCATCAGGCTTGAATGAATTAGCCGCGGTGGTCGATTGGTTGGTTGTCCATGATCAAGATGATGACTGTGTTAGTACGGCGGTGGTCGATGGGGCTACTTACTACGTTTGAGTGAGCGCGTCTCCCTTAGAGGCAGGTTCCATGTGCAAAGAGCATAACCGTAACAACCTAAATCTCCTTGAGTCCATGCCCAGTTAGTCAGTTAGTTACTTCTTTACTTACTTACCCACTCACTTACTTACTTGCTTAGATAGTAGCCTACCTAGTCAGCTAGATACCACATGCTCACTTCATGCACGCGTTCATGGACGATGAAATGAATGTGCAAACAGAACAGACGGAGTACGGTAGTAGATGCTTAGTATTTCACCCTCAAAAAGCCCCAATCCGTGACAAATAATATTCTTGAGACCCCTCGAACGTGCATGTGTGCGTCGGTCCGAACTGCTGCGCGTAGCTTACGTATTAATACCCTCTATCATTCAGTAGTACCTAGGAACGGTACCCTCCTCATCATGTTCTTCTCCAGTTGGACGTGGTCGCCCACCTGAGAGCGATTCCCGTTTTCTACACATAAATACCGAACAAAGAAAACATACTGGCCTCCGAGCTCATAGAGATCGCTCCTGAACATCGATGACGAGGGAGAGTTTGCCAGTAACGAGCCCTTAGATTGGATGACTTTGTCCTTCCTTGGCAATATTTTGAAACGATTTTTATTTCCCCACCTGTGCATATTGATTGACGCATCAATGCCTTGAAAATAGACGTCCTTCGTTCCACCCTAATGCAAAAGAAAGCGACCAAATATCAACCCATTCTCCAAGACTAATAAGGTTTACAAACTCAGGATTCGAGTAAGTTCTTAATCATAGAAGAACAATACCTTTAAGGTTTACCGTCATATTCTACGTTGTAATGTTCCTTTGTAAGGAAGGTCAATATACGAATTCCATAAGATTCGACCACCATTTTCATTTGGGACAACGAAGTAACTAACACCCAGTTCTAACGAAGGGTTGCCAGCAAACTCACTCCTGGTGGTTCAGATCGTACAGTACGTACGTGGTGGTTTTTTTTCTCTTCTTCTTCAATGAATCACGAGTTACGGGTGAAACTTAACATCAAATCAAGCTCAAGTGCCAGGGGTTCTAGCTAATTAGCTAGATTGACAGGTCCGAAGACTACAAATGATTGCCAATTCAAGATTCATGCGACATCGATTTTGGACCAATAAATTGCCATGCTAAACAAATGCGGTAGCTACGACTTTTCTTGACCAAAATGACTTTTGATATCCCATCGAACCCGAACGAAAAGGAATACTCAAATGGAATTCTTTGTAAATGAACTTGGAAACAAGGGTTATTTTCAGATGAGTGCATTCATGCCAGTGCCAAATATTTTTAGGTGAGTACGGACATTGTTCATTGTTGCTTTTCTTTTGAAGCACTCGGTAGAGAAGGCGAAAACGAACGTCTTAGTGATGGTACTCAAGTGATGATGACTACCTACTTTTTTGAATGAAGATTTTGTTGTATGAGGCAATGCCACTCGGAGCAGTGATGATGATGGTAGCAGAAGAAGTAGTAGTGGTGGTGGTAGTGGTGGTTGGTGGTGTTGAATGTAGTGAAGGTACTCGTGAGAGAGTCAGTCTTCTCTCTTACCTTGCCACTTGTGCTGGTGGTGGGCTTTTTGTAATACTTCTTTTTCTTCTTCCTCTCCTTCTTCCACCATTACGTACCTCTCTGTACTCCTTGGTTCCTCAGTCGATCTCATATTCCCCCTCCTTGTGTCCAAGCTCATCTCTTAGCCGCCAGTTCGCCATCGTCGAATGTAATAGCACCGCTATGAGTCCCAGAAGTGGGAGTAGTGATGATAGTGGTTGATCATCATCATCATCATCATGATGGTTCGGGTTTTGGCTAAAGGCAGTAGCAATCGTGGAAGAAAACGCCAGAGCAGGGACAGTAGCTTGCTAGACTGCTGCTTCTAGTTCATGATGGAGGTTTTTTTCTGAGCACCACTCAATCCTGGCGCACGATCATAAAGAATGGACAAATTTGACTTCGGATCCCACGTCATCAAATCACCGTCATCATTCTCCCATTCTGCCTCCCTTCCCTCTTTTTTCCCTTATCCCCCTGTGGACCAAATCAAAATGAGTCAAATTCTCTCGCTTACTCTGGGTGTCCCAAAAATGACTGGCCAAACCTTTTTTCTTGCCAATTCATCGTCTCTTGCTCAGAATCAACCTTTGTTCAAAGTATCCTTAAAGCCCGTTTATGATCGGTACGAGGGTAATCCAATGATGATCAACCAGATTTAGGCAGATAAGCTTCATCAGAAAAAAATCATCTTGGGAGCATACATCATGATTGGGTGTTCAGGTTTTTAGGGTTTTAAAATGTATGTTATTGAAGCCAACGGAAGCAAAAAAGATGCATGTACATAGATTCGAAGACTATCTGATTTCATGACGGTCGTTGATGGGTCTGCTTTTCCATGTGATTCACATGCGTATTAGTTGTTCATTCAGTGGAGAACTAAGTTCAACCAACTGATGTTGCTTCAACAACTCTCAAAACCTGGATGGTATATCAATAAACATGTTGGGAGATTTTAGGGCCCTTTGATCGTGGCGATGCTCTTCAAACGTCAGATTGGCATAAACGATTTCACTGCTTGTTACAGTACTTCCTTTCGACCATCTTTATCCATCTAGTCTTGACGGGCTCCCAATGTTTTCATCTCTCTCTCTCTCTCTCCCTACGTCTACAATTGTTCGTTCCTTATGTTCTTCCTCTTCTGGTGTTCAAGTCGTGAAAGGACTGTACCAAAAGAAACTCATCCACATTGCGATCGTGCACGACGAAAGCGACTTGCCTAGGAAGATCACTTATGTACATAACGGTTCTTCAACCTTTCAATCACAAAGGTCATCACTTCGAGTCTTGCTCAATAACCTATATTTTTGTATTGAACTCAATCCCAAAGCTAGCCTTGTTTTCAAAGTGCCCAATCATGTCTTTTTCTGTTCTAGAACAAACCATGCCAGCCAGCACAGTTCGATGTCAGATTGTGGTGGTCAAGAAGACTTGTTTTGTCTCTTTATCAACCAAGCAAAGGCGCGTGCTCTGAATTTCCTGTAATGAGCTACTTTGGCACCAAGCTAATGTCTTTTTGATGGCTGTGAAATAAAATGTGAGATCAAAGTTCAGGTACATGTTCCTCTTTGAAGAGTGCCATGAGAAGCACCTCACTGCACAAGAAGAGACGAGTTTCTTTCTTTTTCTAAACGACACCTTTCTCTCTTTTCCTAAATGAGCGAACACCACGAGGACTTGGTTAGTAAGATCAAACGAATTGACCCCATTTGACGGGAAATTTCAAACAATATCCGGTTTCTGGTTCCAATTTATCAATCACGCTCGGCTAATTTGGGCAAAAAAAGGAATGATTTGGTATTGAGCCCTGATAATTCAAGAGATATCCTCATGGTGTCTTCGAGTCTTGGCGGTCAGCAATGACTTTTTTGATGATTGAATGAGTTTTGCATCCTTTGGAGACAAAATTCCTTGTGACCGCGATTCATATGGTCTTTAAAGCTGTGAAAGTGCAATTTTCTTTTGTGCCTGCTCAGGCATTGTTCGACGACCTCTAAAGGTCCTTAAAGGTACCTGCTCAAAACCAGGTCCAATCGTCTCCTCCCCAGAGCAAAAGTAGTTCGTCTTGAAGAAACTCACTGGCTTCTTCTTCGTGACGTCTTCCTAGAGTTGGGAACCGAGGGAGTGGGTCTTTGGTGGGGAATCTTGGTTCTTTGTACTAGTACAACACGATATACCTACAAAGAGGGTCGACGATGAGGCAGAGGTGTTGGTGAAGGTGGTCATGATTATCGACCACTCAACAGCCATCAACTTGGGGACGCTCAGAATGGGGGACGAGGCAGAGAGAAGTGCTACCTACTTTACTTCACGACGGTTCCCCACGAAGAGTACCCTAGAACCACGACGGGCTGCTCACCAACTGGAACATAACAATAACTGCAGCAATGGGCTTGACATGAAGACGATGATGATGAAGAAGAAGAAGAAGAAGAGGAAAACGTAGTAGCGTACTACTACTACTACTACTACTACTACTAATACTGAAAAGAGTCAGGAACCAAGTCATGGAACAAAACGACTCAACAAACGAACCTAGAGTCAGGAAGACCAAGGCGAGGAAAAAGAGGCATGCCTATGAAGAAGGCATGGAGAAGTAATAGAGGAAGAAGACCAAGAAGTCAGCCTTGAAGGGGAGAGGACGGGGAGCCCTGCATTTGTACCAACAACTGCCAACTTTGACTAGTTTTGGGGACCACGAGGGAAGAAGCTCCATGACAAACCAAGAGCTTGGAAAAGACACGCGAGACTCTGGGCATTCAAGTTGTCACTCAATTAATACCAGAGCTACGACGACATCCAAGTAAGCAGAAACTCTGGCTCCTCGTGGTTGATTTTCAGGCCGTGTGCCAAAACAATTGTCGAAAGGTTCGAGTTTCTCCAGATCGAGTTAATAATGGTTTGTGATCTATCTCTTTCGTCGAGCAAATTCAATAAGGTTCGGTGTAGATCCGAGATGGATTGGAGAAACATCTTTTCGGGACGGTACCGAGAGACTAATGTCCTGTTGGCCTCTGGTTGCGTACCATGAATGCTCGGAGGAAGACTCGGAGCTGATCTTATCATGCAGCAATCACCGATATTTTCACGGCACTTTAACATGAGATGAGATTGATTGGCGAGGCTCTAACCACGCACGACCACCTTCATCATCATCATCTTCATCATCATCTTCTTCACGATTATCATTGCCGCCAGAAGCGAAGAAGTCGCCCGCTCGGTTGTCTTTCGTTGTTCGTTCACACGAGGAGCGATCCATTTTCTCCCTCCTTCGTTTTCGCTCGTTTCTTCTCAACTCGACTCTGGAGCCCCTTTTCCTCCTCATCTTTTTCATCACCACCGCCGTCGTGGTTGTCGTCGTCATCTTTGCAGTTGTCGCCGTCGTGCCAACTCCAAAAAGAGCCTCCAGAATCTGACATGCTCGAGTATGGATGACCAGCTCAATCTCCCCTTCCTCATCCCCCTACGTGCATGTACATGTGAGATCAAAAATCGGGGGAAAATGGCGAGTTGGCACGGAGTTGGTGAGGGATCTATTTCAGGACCCTATCAAGATGATTAAGAAAACTCGCTCAAATTGAAAATTCATGCATGTGATCTCGACTGGATTGTGGAACCTATCCCATCGAACTCTATTGGACGTTTCTTTTAGAGCCACCATTCAGAGCTGAAACAGAGAAGGCGCACGCACATACGTAGAGCTGTAGCTGTACCATACTTTGGAAGAGTTTCCAGATTCTTGAAATGGTTTTCTCTAAAAATCTCACGAGTATTGGACAGCCCATGGAATTAGGGAGTCGACTAGTACGCCACGCTTGGTGGCTACATGCGTGGATCTGAGCGATAGAAGAGAAGTAGGAGCAAACTTGGCGATGAATAATTGAAGATTATCTACTGTGAAACAAAAAGCCAAGGAGAGATCGTTCGTTCGTCCGTTCTTCGTATGAGCGAACGAGTACGTCGCTTTTACGGCCTAGGAGGATTCTTCTTCTGCTTCTAGTCTCATGCTACTTATGTTCCACCTCATACGGAGTGGGTGCACTACCATACCAACCATAGATATACTCACAAAAGAGAATGCGCAGACAGCTGTTTGTTGTTGTTTTTGAGAGTCCAAAACGATCCAAGGGAACAAACGTTTGATAAGTGTTATGGACTTAATAATTACTATTTCAAGTCAATTCAGTGCATGAATGGTCTAGACATCATTCCTGTCTCTTAAAGAGGATTAAATGCGCTCCATTCTTGGTTAAATCACGTTCAATCCATCAAACCCCATTCAACTTATCCTGAAATACCAATGGGTTCAGATTAAAAGTACATATTAACACCATCAAAAATAAGAAAATAGTACCTCCATCAAGGGGACTTGTTCCTTACTCAAGGAAATCGTAAGTCAGTGAACAGGTCTTCAGTGATCAGTCAGCCTTACTACATTCTGCATGAACAAACATTCAGAAGGAATAATCAACAACTCAACGATAAAGTGACAAAGAATTTGCTCAATCTAGTGTTTCCTATCGGTCTGCCCCATTAAAATGTTGGTATTTGGCATTTAATTGATTGCAGGCAATTTTGGGCATATGATGATGTGAAAAAGATTTTTTTTTCGGGACAGAATATGCGTACTGCGGCTCTGAGCTTCATTGTTTATAACAGAAACATATTTTTCCAAGCAGACGCCCAATTTTCACGAAACTTTGTCTGAGTGTAGTTAAACTCGTTATCGAAAGTTGGCATTTTTGTATTAAAGTTATACATTCGCGACATTGAACTGCATTCTAAGTTTTTGTTGAGATATTGTTTTGTAGCTTCTCCGTTTTGACAAATTTCAAGGAACATAAGGCATCACTACTAAAAATAATCAACGAGCAATCAACAATACTAGAAAATATATTTTGCGATGAATTCAATGAATTTGGTTTCTGTTAACAGCCATTGCTGCTAAATGGATTAACAATTTCAAGAAGTCTTTCTGACTTTGTTTTTAATCTACTATTGATTACTGACAATAAACTAGATACATGTCAATGGCAGGAAAAGGAACACTATCTTTTAATGCAACTTTGTTCTGAGGTGATGTTCAAGCACCTTTTTAGTTCGTCTTTTGGCAATTCCGTTCAAATTGAAAGCAGAGCCTTTTGGGTTGTTTTGGGGTCGTTTTGGAAAACGCGTCAGGTGAAGTTGGCGTGCTGTGGTGAGAGGTTCCTGTACCAACCAACCATTGTCCATGTTCAAGAGAAACAGTAGCATACTTTAAACGTCGAGTAGCAGAGGATCGTAGAAGAACTCCTATCATAAGAAGTAAGAGCAGCAGCCAGCACTAGTGATTCTAGTCCTAGTATTTACTCCATGGCTCACGTCGACTAAATGCTGGAGGGTGTGCTCGATTCTTCATCTTTTGGTGTGTGAGAATATTTGGCTCTTTCGGTGGAAATGGGAGTCCACATGCCGCTGGATCTGGACTGGCTTATTCTGCCCACCATATTAAAGCCAATCCAATTCACCAACTTTCTGGGCCAACGCTTGAGTAAAATAAATGTCCATTCACCTCAATTCAATGAATGAATGAATGAAACATTTTGTCCTTTGAGTGGCTGAGTTATAAGAAAACTTTTAAAAACTCATCCGCAATGACGAGCCACTTGGATTGAAAAAGCAGCGGTCTTGTTAGTTTGGACACAACGTAATTAAACTCGGGGCAGCTTAGACTCGTTTCTTTTCATTTACAGCCCTTTATGTGGCAAGTAGAACCCAGTCGAGAACATATCGTACCAACAACGGTTATCCTGTGTTTTTTTTGGCTTCGTTCATCTACTGAAGCCAACCAATTTGTGCACCTGGACATTTCGAGTACATACGTACAGTACGTCGTACATCGGACGAATGAACGGACGTAGGACGTAGTCTGAAGCAATATAGGGACAAGGGACGAATGGCCGATTGAACGGACCAACAAGCTTGGGCTTGGGTCCCCTCTGAATGTCAATGAAAAGAGCCGGAAACGCAATAGAACAGACGGAACCAACTGAGGAAACCAGAGTGTACCACGAGGAGAAGGAGGAGAAAAAGAGGGGGAATTCACCCACAACAACCGTCGTTGAGCTTGGGGATCAAGGTACTCACTTTCAGTAATCGCGTTCGTAGACCAAGTGGAGCAGGAGAAAAAAATGAGGGTTCTGGCACGAGGAGAAAATGTTTGATGAAAAAAACCATCCCATGAAAACGGAATAAGAACAACGTTGAGATCCGGATGGATAGGAATGGGTGATTGTAGCTTTAAGTTGCGTAAGGTTTGAAAACAGGCCAAAGGGTTGATAAAAGTTTGAATTTTGTATATAAGTTACGGTCAGGAATAATTGTTATGTTAGAGCGTTGCTGCCTTAGTTCCTTCGTCATTTTTTATAATTATCAAGTTAAAACTTTCATATTATATTTTAAATATGCTTTACGGTGCTTTTTCAAGTATTTTTCAGTAAAACATTTTTAGAGGTTTCTTTTTAAAGGTTAGTTTTAGTTTTTTAGATGTCTTTTAGGCAATGTCGATTTTAATCAAAGAAATACCTCAAAAATTTAAAATTGCACTCCGGAGCCTTCGTTATCTTCATCTCTTGAGGACCTTTTCTTTGTTAGCCTTTTCATCGCCATGATGACGAATTTGACGAAAAGTTTGATAACTCAGAATCATCTCGAAAAAGTGAAAAACTATGGACCAACATTTTATAACAGCAATTGCTCCTGGGGCTCAAAATGAAGTTCCTGAAGCAATTCCTGGCACCAAAGTTGAGTTTGCTTTCGAGTGGCACAACCAAAAGATTTGAAGAAATTGATTGCATCTCCGTTGCTTTGGCTGATCACTTGTCTTCTAGGGCGGGGGTCGGCAACCTGTGGGCCCCAAGGGTGATTCCCAAAATAGTGGGCCCTCGAGCCATCCAAAGTAACGTGCTTGTGGGCCCAAAGCCTTTTAATCGTTTAATTGTGGGCCTATGAACCTTCCAGCATTTGTTTGGTGAGCCCCAGAAAAATTTGGTCGGACGTTGAACCAAAAGCGGTTGCCGACCCCTGTTCTATTGAAATGCGTTTATGTTAGGCAAAAAGCGTGAATAATCTTGGCAATGCGTGAAGACATCACAAGCAGCGCAGAAATTGTAACATCTCTCTCATAGGCATTATTTGGCTTGTTTATTTTTTTTTGTTCGACAATTTTCACGTTTACTCAAAGTAGTTTCAAACGTAGCATCATTTTAAGATTTCAATTTTTGATTATTAAATTCATTTAAGGAATGACAAAAATCATCCCTGATGATGGTTTAACTAGAGCTTTAGCTCAAGCCCTTCTACAAAATTTCGTATTGTTATTGTTCTACTAGTAGAATTTTCGTCACCTTTCAGATACGTGCACGTAATTGAAAAAGGTCATCGTGTCCCAAAATTTGCAGTTCCCTCCACCTTATGCAACAAAGTAAAAAATGTACCTATGAGATAGTTCTTAAAGAAACCAAACTCCATTGGCCCCTCTATCCTTGTGAGTTGTTTTTTTTTGTTGAGATTCAAAACTGTTTTTTCCCAAGTACCAAGTTCTTTACCGTCGTAGTTAGAGAGAGAGAGAGACGCTAGAACTTGGTGACTGGTTGAGAGAGATAGGTATGGTCGATAGAGTGACATTTTAGGGAGAACAAGGTAAGCTATGGTTTTGGTTCACTATCTATCTCGTCTCTCCGAAAGAGGGAAGAGAACGAGGATTGAAGAGGAGGAGGATGAAGCCACCAAATTTTGGAGAGTCAGTGATAGGGCTTCTTTCTCGCTGCTGTTTTCTTCTCGTTGGCCAAGACTGGTTGGTCCCTTAGCCCCACGATTCCCTCCCTCTATCTGAGTGGACCGCTACCTACCCAGCTTGGTCCCCTTCTTTTACCTTTTCCACTTCTCTTTGACTTGGGCCAAAATATTCTGGCCCATTACACCTAAAGGCTGTGCGTACCACCACCCCTTGTCCGTAACATGATGGGACCGGCTTTTCTCTTCATGCTACCACCACAACCACCACCATCGTCCGCGATTGGTGCTGTGCACCATGGCCGATGAATGGCAGTCCCAACAGACAGACCCACGTGAGTTGGCAGCGTTCCGTTGGGTGTCGTGGCCTATACTACTAATGGCTGGCGTCGAAGTCAAGAATTGGAAGACGAGCGAGGGAACGAGTCCAAATTTCAGGTAGATAACAGATGAAACGTTCCCAATTCTCGGGAGGTAGGTAGCACGTAATAGGGTATGTAGTACGTCCTCCGTACGCATGTTGGGAGTTTTGTCCTCTAGGTTGATTGGTTGGTAGTCAGTTCCCACTTGGAGCTTCTCTTTAGAGTTTGGACTCACTCCATCCACGAAAGCCGATAGAGAATAACACGAGAGGAACATGGGGACGAGAAGAGGAAGAGAAGGAGAAGAAAAAGAAGGAGACGAGAAACCACCACCACCTCCGTTCCTACCTATTACTGTACAATGCACGAGAGAAGAATAGAGGAGAGAAGTACTCTACTGTATGAAGTAAAGCGTCCATTTCCCTTTCTGGGCCGACGGATGACTGTCCCGCTTTTCGGAGTTTCATTGCTCTGGTTGGTTCCTGTCCCAAGTTCTGCTTGTTCATGTTGTTCTTACCTGGTCACAACGACCGAAGTCAATCTCAATGGGAGACATGCCATCCTAGGAGGACTGGATGTACTAGCTCAAGCAAAGTCGAATGAGAACAACGGTACTAACAATCCCCGAGTCCCATCCGAATTCGTCCCGAGTTGGGCGAGGACAACGGGGGTATGGCACCGAAAGCGGATTTGATGTCGTGCTTTCAAAATGGGCCAGGTGCTTCCGAGTCTCTCTCTCTCTCTCTCTCTCTCTCTCTCTCTCTCTGCATTGAGCCAATAGCCTTACGTGGGCGAGTGAGTCAGTGAGTGAGTGAGGAAGAGAGAGAAAGAGAGACCCTCTCGTCTAATGTGAAGTTAGAGAAGAACAGAAGACACAAAAGAAGAAGAGGAGGAGGAATGAAAATCAAGAGAAGGGACGAAGGGATAGGGCATGCAAGAAGCACAAGAAGAAGGAGAAAAAGAAGAAGCCCTTTAGATAGATAAAGTTTAGGTCGACTGTCAGACTAAGGGAGCGAGTAGTTGACTGCTTGGCCACACCAGGGTTTTCCTAACAACAGCAAATGAATATAAAAAAGAAGAACCATTCATCAGTTGAGTGAGAATTTCATCTCCATTGCGGCTCAAATTGGCTAATGATGCAAATCTGTTGTATAACAACCGGCTTTTGATGCCAGCTTTCTAGCGTCTGCTACGTGTATCTCGGGCAAAGTCATCATGTCAGCAATCGCGTTCTCGAGGAAAGCGATGGGATTTCGACTCATGATGCTTGCTTGCTACCCCCTCCTCTTGCTGCTGGTGGTCTCCCTCCGTCCCTTTTCTCAACAGCCTCAGCCTTACCGTTGTTGAAGTCCAGTATGTCAAATCTCAAGCATGCTTACTTAATCTCTTATGGCAACTGAGAACAAATGAGATATATAAGTGTGAGGCTGGTCTCATTTGAATGTTTGTAATTGAGATTTGCACAAGATATGAACGGTTTAACATGACAAGGATATCTGTGCTATTTCTTTTTGTTCAAGGATAAGATTTAGCCTGAAGTTAATCGGGTTCTTTTTTGGCAGGTGGCAGTGATAGGCTTTCAAGGCGAATAGCACGAAAACTCGTTGTTCTTTTTTGGGAGCCCTTTCCCCCTTGGACTTGTTTGGAAACGAGTGAAAAACAACCAAAAAAATATTGGAAGCGTTCAAAACCCTCACGAACTGGGCCCAAAGAGAAAAGAAAGAGTCAACTGACGGCTTTCTTCTCAGGATGAAAAACACGAAGGTAATAATGCTGTGGGTATATCCACCTCGGTCGAATGAATCCAAGGCAGTTTTCAGTCTTTGCATGCTTCTTCTTCGTCTTCTTCTTCGTCGTCGTTGTCGTCGTCGACGTCGTCTTCTTCTTCTTCTTCCCCGTCCTCCTCCTTGAGATCCTCTGAAATGATCAAGACATCGGGCGAAGAGGGTGGATCTTCCATGATGATTGGAGAGTCCTCTTCGTTTTTCAAGTCGGACTTGAACAAACCAGAGAAGTCCTTTCGGGCATTCAGAGCAGGATTCATTTTGTTTTCGATCATCCAAGCCAGTCGGTTTGAGTGCCATTGGTTTGAGGCGGGCAGATTGTGATCGACTAAATGGCGTTGCATTCGCGAAATGGCCAAATGAACAAACGCCGGTCCGATCACCCCAAATTCAAAGAGATTACAACAATGAACCACAAAGTTCCGGTAGAGATTCTTGCGGACCAATTCCGGCCCCTTCTCTTCTATAAATGCTTTGATGGCATGATTCATTTGACAATCCCCAACAAACCTAAAAAAAGATCACGTGAATTGAATGGTGAAAGATCAAAGCAATATACATGATCCTAGAGGAGGCTGTTCTCCTTTGGCTTCAAATAATCTGCGTGGAGGAGGACGACAAAGAGGGGAAGAACGAGCTCGTCGTTACCCTGAGACGAGTAGGCCGTTTCAAATTTCAAGTTTCCTTGTTTAATCACTGCTTTCGATATTTTGGCCACGACGAATCGAAGGTAGAAATACAATTACAATGAAGAGAGATTTGAGAGCGTCAAAAGAGTTGAATTTTGAATGCAATTCCGAATTGGAACCACTTTTCCAATTTAATAAAGACTTAACAAGAATATCCTACAGAAGTATTTAAGATTTTCGTCCTGTAATTGGATTGAGTTGGAGAATTAAGAGCAAAAAGAAAACAGAGAGAGTGATGAAAATGCAATAAGAGACTCTCTTTCGTCTCATTTCGAAATAGGGCGAAAATATTTAACATGTCAAGGCTTTTCATAGCTCACTTGAACCTTTGATGTTGCATGGTGTACGTAGTAGAAGAGAATTTAGGCATAATGTATTCAAAGGCCGCCGAAAGACTTTAGAGGTCTAATGCTTTGTTTTCAACTCACAATTACCCACTCAAAAATTCAAGCCTGATTCAATTCAATGCTATCTTTTCCATTGAAGTGGGAGAAAGGCCTTTTTGGAAAAGAATAATTAGAAAGGTGATTGATACCATTGACAAAGATCAGCGACAAACTCACGTGTAATGTTGAATATGAAGATTCCACAGTTTCATGAAATCCTTTTCCCCATCATTGACATCCGAAAACTCGTCGATCATGCGGCAGATTTTGGTCATTAACCAAGGAGGGTCCACTCGGTCTTCGCTTGAATCCGTCAAAATAGCATGCGGGGGCATGGGTAGATTCGATGTGGAGTAATGATATAACCTGTGCGAAAACTCGGCATCAATAAAGGATTCCTGTTCTAGCTTTCTAGAGCATCATCTTGATTTCCGTCAACGTCGGAATCGGATTTTTCCAGCTTTTACCTATTATGACCGGTGACAAAGGGTCTTTGGCCGTCGTACGGTCCATTTTCTCCATCAATTTCCAGGAACTCGGAGAGGCTTGTATTCGATCTCTTGGGCTTGCATACGATCACGTTGGTGATGGAGGTCCTCTGAACGGGCCCATATCTCGAGAAGGCGAATCCCGGCGGTTGCGTGATCAGATCATGCGGATTACCCACATACGTGGAATCGTAAAGCTCGCTCACCGACACGTCGATCCTGGCTCCTTCCTCAATCGGCTACATGCGTGCGTGCACCACGAGAAGTTGCAAGGAGTTAGTTGTTGGCCAAAGAGAGCAATGCGAACAGAGAGAGGAGAGAGAAAAAATAGATGGGATGAAAAGCAGGTAGGTTATCATCTCTGGGCTTGTTCTTCATCATGTTCATCAATATCACCCATCCCATCCTGGCAAGGTACTTAAGCTGGGGCTTAGTTGGGAACGACTCGGGGAGACAAGTGGTGGTCCCTGGGACAAATGAACTTTTGGGAGAGCTACTTCTTCTCCTTCCATCCACCTACCTTCCACCCAACCTACCTTTGTAGCTACCAACCTACCAACCAACCACCCACGTCTCTAGCTACCCAATGGAGTAGTTCCTCACATTCAAAAGGCGAAAGGTATCCCTGAAATGCCACACGAGAAATGGCCGCCCCACGACCAACCAACTATTCACCACTTCTTCTTCTTCGTCTTCGTTTTCCTATGAGCCCTTATCAAAACCAAACCATGCTGGCTGGCTCGAAGGGACAAGCATTACACCACGTACAATTCCTCTCATTGAAGAAAGACCGAGTGAAAGAGAGAGAGAAAGAAAGAGAGAACGAGCGAGAGCAGCATGAAATATTCAAAGATTCTGCCTTTGTTTGACACGCACAATTGGAGTTTCCACCAAGATGGCAGACCAACCGAGGATTGGAACAAGCACATGCACAACGTCCACGTATGGGGGTTTATCATTCTCTTGCTTTTTTCCTTGAAATTTGGGATGAAGGAAAGGCAGCCATGTCCTGTATAGGGACCGTAAAGATGACGACATCCCGTTCTCTTTTCAAGCCCGGTCCGATGTGCAATAACACCATATTTCAAAGTCAAAATATCAAAGCTTATGACTAGCTATTAATTACAGTAACCCGTTCTAAGTCCAAATCTACAAACGCTATCATGAAGCCCAGATTTATCATCCCTTAGTAGCTATGAGAAGTGTAAACTGGGCTGAACGACTCATCACATAAAATGAATTAAGCTTTAAAAAGACTTGATCTTTTGGCTAGAGAGAGTTATTTACAATTCATTAAAATCGTGGAGGCGACGACAACAACAACCGAAAAAAACTTATCCTGATTTGAAGCAAAAGTAAGCAAGACTAACATCAACAACCACTGTTATCACTTTTCCGTCTGTTTGAACTTCATGGGCGGAGCGAGTGACATTTAATGGAACCTGAAATACAAACTGTGTTTTGTGCAGGTATCCTTGTAAAATCTAAAATTTTATTCGAAAAACCATAAATGACAAATAGAAATAAGCTTATTACTTCCCGTTCATTAGTAGTGCGAATAAAAACCCATTGTGAGCCAAACAAAAACTTTGAAATCTCAATCTTTGATTGAGATAATGAGCGAAGCATTGTCAAAGAAGTGCGCTTCAGGCGGTAATCATGTCCTACAACTGTAAATAAAATCGCGTCATTTGGGCCCAAGCTTCTGCATAGTGTACTGCACAGAGACGACAAGACCAGCACCAAAAAGAAACTCCACACCAAAATCAGAGTCCGTTGCTCTCCTCGCCATTACTATGGACTTGGCACGTCCAAGGAACGGACCGACGGACAGAAAGAGGAGGACGACGACGACGATGAAGAATCATCATCATCACAATAATAATAATAATCATCTTCTGGTTCCTCTTGAACGTCATCATTCGGCTACTTCCATACCGCAAGCCGATTTCCGACTCAGGTAAAAGTCGGGTAATCAGTGCCATGGGCACACAGGAAATGAATTCTCATCAGAAGCATGGGAGCAAGACCCAAATGTATGGACTAGCAACAACAACAACAACAACAGCAACTCATTTGTCTTGGGCCCGCTAAGTGAGTCATACGAGGGAAACCAACGAACTGAAGAAGACGAGCCATTCTTGCCTTCTTTCGCCCTATGAAGCTCACCACGTACAACCATCGTAGAAGATCGTCATGTAGGGGAAACACGAGCGACTCGCACACAACGTCCGTAGTGAAGTGAAGGCGGGGAAGAAGGAAGAAGAAGAAGAAGGAAATTGTTTCCAAATCTTTGGACACAGCCGTTCACTCATTCCCTACCTGTATTCCCCCATGTTAACTTGCCCACCTTCCCCAGTAAAACATCAACAACAACAACAACAACACCAATCACCGTCGACGACTACAGCCCCAACGACTCTCAAAATGGTTGGTGAGCACGAGTTTAGTCGACGTCCAAGTTGGAAAGAAACAAAATCGGTTTCCTGGCATGCTCCCCATGGTCTACGGAAGAAACAAGAATGAGGACGATGTATTCCACTATTCATTGACTTGGTTCTTGGTGGGTTGGTTGGGTGGTTCTCGTTGTTGTTGTTGTTGTGGCAGCCACTGAAGTGGTTGCAGATGGCAGTGTTCTGCCGAAAATCTCAAATAGGTTACATGCTTTGATGAACATGCAAGGAGGAGAAAGAGGCGTTTTTGAATGAAGAGCCTACAACCAAGTTGTCTCCACGCTACCTACCTATATCTCTTTGCTCTCACTTAGGTACTTTGAGAACTAGGAGCCGCGACGAGAATGTGCCAAACAGATTCACATATGTGTGTGGGTGAGCACATAAAAGTAGAACGTTCGTATCAAGACACACGCACAAAAACTTGAAGCCACCAAGCCTATCAGGAGGCCCAACTCTATGCTCCCTTGGACTAAGTTGTCATCTCAATACTTTCTAATTGGAAAATGATATTCCCTCATTAGCACACAACATTATTATCCGTGATTGAGCGTGAACGTTCGACTGCTACGGAAAAGTGAGCAATTTCTAAATCCATGACAGCATTTTTCACACTAGTTGACAAGACAGTTCCAACCCACCCGTGTGGTCGTTCATCGGCCCTTCGGCAATCATTCACATGCTATTTGAGCCAAAATTACGCTGCCTTGTTTCAGACAATCCTCTCTCCTCCTCCCCTTCCCTTGGCTCGCAAGCTTATCGATAAATGTACCACGATATCTTTGACAGACACACCATCATCTAGGAATGATTGCTTTGGTGCAGTGATTCATTTTGAGGCTCGTCATTGTCCTCGGAGGCAACAAGAATGAATTGTTGTCTCCTTAACGGTGCCACTGAGCAAAAGGAGTTCTGTAAATGCTACCACGAACAATTCCAAAGCTGTGGATCCCATCTGTACCTACATTGAGCGAATGGTGGTTCAAGCTCGCGGTGAATAAGTGATTGGGCGGTTTTGTCACTCTTGCTCGATATCAAGCGCCTGTACCAAATTGGAGAATAAACGAAATCGATTTTGGGGGATTTACCTCATCCACATGTGATGAGGAAGGAAGGCCGCATGCACACTTGAGACGAGAAAGAGATACCTAAATATTTGATGATGGTCTTTCTCTCTCCTTTCGCCCTCCCGAGTGAGGTTCCCTTTATCTTATTTGGCCCAATGAATACCAACCACGATGACATCAAAATACCATTTAAGAGAAGGGAAACTTTGAATAGGCTGATGACGTGCGAGAGACGAGGAGAGGCCAAGGAACCACAGAAACAGAGACGGACGAACAAGGGAGGAGCCCCACCAACGTAGTTAAAGGTCAACCTACCAAGCAAGCATTATACATACAACACCATCAGTATCAGTGAGTCCGTTCGTTGCACGATCATATTTTCATTGGTTTTCAACGTTCAAATGGATCATCATTCACTACTAATTGCACGGGGCGGCAATCAAGGTGTGTGAACTTGAACCTATCCATTAGCCACGACCACGACCTCGGGTCACTAGCCTAAATGGGCCAGCAAACTATCACTTTATCGAGCCATGAAGTGAACGAAAAAGGGAAATGAGGAAAGATGAAACTGCATTGATCCTGACGATCAGTAGAGAGTTGCAATGCCAGTTCTCCTTCACGTGTCCTGTACCCACCGCCCTTCCCCTTTCTTGTTGCCTCGTGCATGCAACGAATCGTGGAATCTTTGAGTAGCACACTAGTATATTATGACTGCTTTTGATTTGTTCTGATCTTCTCGTATTCAAATTCACTCGGGAGAGCTCCCATTGGCAGGGGGCTACAATTCATTTCAAATGTTCAGACGGTGTCAAATAGCAACTTCGACAAGCTTCTAGGGAGCTTTTACTTTACCAATCCGCATGAAAATTCAAATCTTGACTACTCACTACTTGTTGGCCACGAACTACTCCTATCTCTAAATATTGCGCATTACAACCACTAGCTCTCACAAGCGAGCTTTTTTCCCCCGGAGCTCCCGTTTTACATACTAATACAAAAGCAAGTCAAGGTATCTAATAAATGGGAGCCATGAGATCTCTTGTCCAAAAAGAAGTAAGAGAGGGAGAGACGTCTTAAGTCATTGTCTTCTGGTGCTTTCTCATTTTCGATACATCCGGGTCGATGTCATAAATCAAGCCGATGGAATCGTACAATGATTGAAACTACAAAGCTAAGGTGCCATCCATCCATTGACATCGAAATATAAAACCCGACTTCAAACGGACTTGACTCGATTGAAGCTTCCAGAATAGTTCATTGGATTGAGCGATGTTTTGTTTCGAAATAAAAGGCCAAACATTAGTACTAGATAGAAAATAGGCTTACCACATAGGTGAACAAAAATCGTGGATGGGAGAGCTTGAGATGTTTCAGGAGAGCGTACAGTTCCAAACAATTCAATGAGCACCAAGGACAATGGAGATCTTCCCTGGCTTCGGTTTGTTGACGTGAATTGTTATTGTACAGAAACTGATAAACAATTCGAGGTGGCTTTTCCACTGGGGTTCGTTTTTGTGTTTGTCTGGGTCCACGATTGGTTCGAGCTCGATCTTTCGACCGAATCGAGGCGAGATCAGCGGTGTTATCTCTGGGCATCAGAGGTCTTGGTCTCTCAACCATTGAACTAGCCGGCTCACAACTCCAAGAGAGGCGGAACTTGATAGTTGGAGAATAGGTGAAGGCGTCAAATTGATGTGCGATCACCTGATAAAAAAGAAGTAATCATTTTGAGGGCTTTGCATCACAAAAATATTTCGTTGATTATCCGCAACCAAAAGCCGAACAATAACCAATGGCTGTTTCTTTTTAGTTTCAAGAAAGGAAACGGGGGAAGGATGCACGGTAATTGCATGATTGGGTACTCACTCGGTCCTTTTTGTCAATGCCAATCGTTTCCCAAGACGAATTGTTCTTTTTGGGCGAAATGTTTTCAGAGGATGAGTCCATTTCCGAGAGAATCACTTCATATTCGCCTTCGGTGAGCAAGCATCGGGAATGTTTGTCGTAAACAACTAATTCGGAGCACAAAATTTTGCCAGAGTCCGTGGAACCTCGTAAAAGTTTCCTCCGTTTACATGAGGGTTCTAGATTCTCTTCTCCGTTTTGGTTTGAACCGTTGTTGGTCATCTAAATAACAAATTAATATCGAAGGATTGAAGGCTAACAATTTCGTGATTTCAGCTCATCATACAACGAATCACATTCGACCGTACTTGTGTGAATGGCGACTGATGAACCCGGACCACCAGTGAGTATGATTTAGTTTGATGGCCATTGAAGAGACTAAATGATTCTGAGGGAATTGAGAGGGCGGGTGCCTTGCTCGGGGGATGGTCTTCGGAGGGATTCACCGGGATCTCACTCGTGCCAAGAGACACCTCAACCACAGGCGAGGTCGACTCTTTCCGCTTCTTATGAGCCATTTTGAGCAGGATTAACTCTACGCCCACACGCTCCATGGGTCTCTCTCCTGAGTTCAAATGAAAATCAATTAATGCATTGCCAAAGTGATCGGTGAGGGTTTATAGACACCTACTTCTTTTATCGTAGAATCCCAAGAAGGTAAGGGTCATGAAGGCTTTGGGTTCGGTGGCATTCTGAGTGATTTTCAATTTCCTTTCCAATAAAGTATCCACTTTGAAGTTTTTCCGCGATGCATTGGTACGCGACAGACGACCTTTCATGAAGGTAAGGGTGCGGTTTAAAAAAATGGGCTAAAAAAGATACAACAATTGGAACAAAAGTAAAAGTGGGTATTGGACGGGTAAACTTCGTGAACTGACCGACAAAATATTCCTGGTGCGCAAGTATCGATAGATTTGAGTGGGCTCTGAAAAATAACATGAAAAATAAAGATACAGTATCAAAGAAAATGGTCTGTGTGAGTGAGAGAAAAAACTTGGCTCCTTAAATAGCTCATTATTTATTGTTACCAATTATGACCGTTACTTATGATAACCATGTTCAACTCTTATCGTTTTTTCGGCTTCACATCAGTCCAAAAATAGCCACTAGGCTTTTTATTATTTTAATCTCGACACAATTTCGGCCCAAGAGCACATCGAGGTAAAGAGGAGCCGAGATGTCATATTTAGGCAACCCTAAAATGGTGTGATTGATGAAATAGTGAACAAAATATTTAAAGTATGATATCAATGCTTGGAGAATAACGTTACAGAGTGTCTTATGCCTTCCTACATTTTTAATCAGATGTACCGATAATTAGGTTTATCTCTAGCAGCTAGTGACGTTCAAAAATAGATAAATAAAAGCTACTGCTATGCTAAAAAACTTTTAGATTCAAATCTATCCAGGAGACCTCTGTATCAACCAGGATTTTTTTTTGTTCAAACATCTTGTGCTTCAGGGCATAACTGACTCGAGCTCGCCGACTTTTCCGATCTCGTTTTTCTTAGTGAGACGGATTCGAAATTGATCCGAGTATTTTACGGCTTTTCCGCTTCCAAGTTTGGTTTCACGGGCCTCGATCTTGAGTTCACTCACGGTTCTTGGACACCCTCGAAGCTTCGTTTGGTACTCACTTTCAAAGGCTTGGAGAAAGAGCTCGTGGTTGGCTTGGAGCTCCTCCATGGGCGTTGTTCCCCCGGTGCCATGGCCACCGCCTCCGCCTCCGGCGCTGTTTCTCAGCCCATTCATTTCGTGGCCGTGGCCCAGCGTGTGTCCGTGGCCCGTGGGGGCCATCCTAGGGGCCGGTCTAGCCGCCACTGGCCCGCAATTCCGCCTTCCCTCCTTTCTTTTCTTTTCCTTTTCAGAGACCGGCGAATCGCCCGATGTGGGAACCCCCGAACCAGCCAAACAGCCAGCCAATTCCCGGATCCAAACAAACCAACAAACTTCCCAGCCCACCTAGATCCACTAGATTCACACTGACCCCCAGAAGCTTCAATGGAAAGGGGCGGGTTTCCGAGGAAAACCGAAGAAAACGTGGAGCAGGAGGAGGAAGACGAAGAAGAAGCGGAGAGCGAGCGGGTCTACGGGATGAGTGGCGGGCGGACGGGTCGTCCGTCCGTCAGTTAGGGTGGGTTCAAGTCGAGTTGTTGATCTCGGGGGGTTCGCCGCACACTCACTCACAAACACAGAGGGCGCCACCGTAAACGCTTAAGCTCAGGTTGGTCGCTAATTTGAAACCATCATGGTCAGAGGGCCACATTTCCGGGCAATGCCCTTGAAGTTTATCCAAAGACCGATAGTTTCTCGTAATTTATGTATTCTATCCACTGCCGATTCAATACGGAAATACGGGTTATGGAAACGGAAGTTCAGATTGCCAAAACCGAAATCCAACTTTCATTCTTAAACCCCGGACCGAACCGGGCCACGGTATTCATAATCAATTGTAATAGGGCCTTCTTAGTAGCGATTCAAATAAATGCATCCTTTTTTTTCATGTTCCGGAGATTTACTTCGATCTTCACAAATCATGAGTTGGCCATATGATTTTCTATCATCTGGGGTGGCTGAATATTAATTTGGTAAAGTTTTACGAAAAAGACGCGTAAGTTTGGCCTGCCTGAATGGAAGCTGGTGCGTTTTTGTCAATATCTTGTTGTTGGTGGGGGAAAACGTTATTTTGACTTGATGTTCTGAACGAAACAAGGGAAGAACGTTGACAACCCATCAGATGATCAAAGGTAGAATGTTACCGGAAATGACCAAATTAGCCGACGACCGTTTAATATTTCAAATATATTTCATGATATTTCAAAAAGTCATCATTTTAGTTTGAGGTAATCTTAGAAGTCTTTCACCCCTTAAACACGTATAGAGACTCTTGAAACGAAGGATCGGAGACCGCGTACATTTACCGTTCATTAGAGTACTGGGCAATGTGTGGCCGATCCGGCTGGACCGGCCTGCACCCTAAAGTAAATCTGACAAGGTGAAATACGGATACAATCTAAAAAAGGAACGCAGTATCAACCCTTTCGAAAACCACAAATGGTATCTGGGAACATGAGATTGATTTCGTTATTTCATATTTTCACCCATTTTGGCCCATTCTGGCGACCTTTTCCCATTTTCCAAACGGTCATCGTCTTGGCGGGCGAGAAGAGATGGGCCTACCCACGGACATCTAGGAGACGTTCTTGGCCTACCATTCAGGGTGACGAGCAGCAATAATTCATTCGTATTTTTCAACTCATTATGAAGACGCGATAAAGAAAATGGGGCGGTTTTCAAATCAGAATCAATTTCGACTTGATTCGGCCAATTACTTGATAATCCTTAGCTGAACTGAGATCAGACTTTTGAGCTTGGATTTCAAAGACTTGGAACTCGTCACGCTGGTGTTGGATGATTATTTCCGTGTTGACAAACCCCCTTCGATTGGCGTTTGCGGAACTCAGCGACATGCGATTCCGGTCTCCGTCTAACTGAATCCGGCGGGCCCGACTCAGCATCCCCGTGAATTCTTCCATGACCTTCATTGGGACTCCTCGGTCCATTTTGGTACTCGTTTCTCCTTTTCATCGTCACCATCATGTCCATCGAAATCGAATCCGCGGAGTAAGTTACCTTTCCGCCTGCCGCTCTACGTAGATACCCGCCCCCTTCCCCTCCTCCTCGCCCCTCCCCTTTTCTCTGTGGGTGGGTGCGTTACTATTCGAGGCTCTCTCTCTCTCTCTGTTTCTCTCTCTGACCGACACTTTCTTTAGCGAAGGAGGGCGGAACTAGCTCATCCATTCATGTGGGCTTCGAGTCGACGCGTGGGCGTGTCGCTCTTGAGGCGTGTGCCCGCCCCTGGCCTCACGGGTTTGGCGTCGTCGATCTTTCATCGAGGTCGAGCAACGTTGATTTCGGGCCAAGCGGTGGCCGATCAAATCCTGCACGGACTCAAAGACAAGATAAAGCGCCTCGAAACCATCGGCATTCAACCGTGTTTGGTGCCCGTGGTGGTGGGCCACGACCCCGTCAGTCAGATCTACCTGCGGAAAAAGTCCGAGGCGGCCCGAGCCATTGGCCTCCGGATGCGGATTGAGCACGTGGCGGCCGATGTGTCGCCGGCCGATCTGATTGTCTTGCTCGACCACCTGAATCGCGACGAACGCGTGCACGGTATCATCGTCCAATTGCCACTGCCGCCCTCGTTGAACGCCGTCGATATCGGCAATGCCATTCTACCGTCCAAAGACGTGGACGGGTTCTCGCAACAGAATTTGGGGGCGCTCGTCCAATCCTCGGAGGTGGCTCGCCTCAGTATCCTGAACCATATCCCGTGCACCGCCACCGCCGTCAAAAAGATCCTGGAGCTGGGCTTAGCCGGACGCGATTGGACGGGTCAACGTGCGGTGGTGGTGGGCCGATCGCTCAACGTGGGTCTGCCCATCGCTTTGGTACTCGAAAGTGATCGGCAAAACGGAGGCTTTGATATGACCACCACCATTTGTCATCGGAATACCGTGGATTTAGGCGCTTCCACGCGACATGCCGATTTAATCGTGAGTGCGGCCGGCGTGCCCAATCTGATCCGGCCGGAAATGGTCAAACCCGGAGCTGTGGTGATAGATGTCGGTCTGAATCGCATCAAAATTTCAGACCGCGTCAAGTTGGTCGGCGATTGTCATCCGGGGGTTTGGGATGTGGCCGGTTACATGACTCCCGTGCCCGGGGGTGTGGGCCCATGCACCGTGGCTAGCCTCATGTATAACGCCGTTTTAGCCGCCAATCGCACGGCTATCAGGTTTTCAGTGTAGTTTGGACACCGTGACCCTGCTGCTCCCTCCTTATTCATTCGTTTGTTTTCTTGATTCACCGTCTCGAATTGAACTGAACTCGGTGACGATTGGCAGCACTGGAATAAACGTCTTTTTGTCCCTGATTCCCGATCAACTTCAAAATGCTATTTCTCTTTTTCTTTGTGCGATCGATCGATCCGTCCGTCGTTATCAGTATTAGGCAATACGGTGCTTACACTCTGCAATTCAAGCTTATGGTATCTAATTTTCTAGCGTGGTCCGATTAATTCAACAATATCTGAAAGAGAATAACCTCCATCGCACCCTCCACACGCTACAAGAGGAGACGTCCATTTCTTTGAATACCGTGGAATCGCAGGATGCTTTCATTGCCGACATCAATAACGGCCATTGGGACACGGTTCTCAAGGCCATTCAAACGCTCAAGTTGCCGGACAAGAAGCTTATTAATCTATATGAGCAGATCGTGATTGAACTGATCGAGCTTCGGGAGCTAGGTGCAGCTCGGTCTCTGTTGAGGCAAACCGATCCCATGATTGTCATGAAGCAAAACGAACCCGAACGTTACGTCCATCTGGGTAAGAGCAAGTGCCAAAAATTCATAAGTTCGCAGGTCCTTTTATTTAGACATGCCCAAAGGTTGTTCTACTGATCGGTTTATATCCTACCGCTATCAGTAAAACGGGCTTATTGGCTGTGCTGGTGTTTTTTGGTTGGTTAAGGATGTTCTACTACCGCTACAAGTAATGTGATTCCCTGGAAACAAATAAATGAAAAAAGTTGCTCGGCCATTTTGCAAACTCAAGTCATTTCCATTTCATTGTTCATCCAAAGTGTCTAGGTCCCTCGAAACGGCTTACATTTAACGTTAACATACCTTGGCTGCAGCACCTTCAGTCAGTGCCTTAAGATGTCAGAGATCAAAACGCGCAAGAAAATTCTCCAAAAGCGCAAGATTTTAAGCGACACATGAGAAAGAGCAAGAAAAAGCGCAACACTCCAAATCCAAGCTTTTTAAAGTATTACAAGCTACTGCAAATGCTAAATAGTGCTTCAAATCAAAGATTGAATAGAAATGGGTAATTTATTAGGCCAGTAGTCATATTTTGATGCAATAACTGTCTCTTAAATACCTGAAATAAGTTGAAAATTATTGTATTTTTTGTTCTGTGGTTCATGGGATGTGTTTAATTGAATAGAGTACATTCGAATCTCATTTTAAGAAACTTTTCTGTCAGCGGCAAAATGTTGCTTATATCGAGATTTTTCTTATATCGAGACTCAAGAAAATTGGCTCAAGAAAAGATAAAAAATACAAGGAAACTACCAGAAGAGTTTACCTTACCGTAGATAACCATATAAGCTTATTTTATTACTACAAAATCCAACAATGACTCAAAAAGGAAACTTTTAAAATATAGTTATTCAAACACACAAATTTACATTACAAGTGTAGGCATTTATATCTCTATTTCAAAGCTTAAGAACTTGTTTCAATCTTAATTTGACAGAAAAAATGAAAGACGAAAGTACAATTTTGTCATCATGATTGGTAAATTATCCAACCAGGGACAAACAACTTTTTAAAAAATTTGAGCCTTCCACACTTTCATACTGACGAAGTTTTTTTGCTATTTTTTTGGAACATCTCAACTTCAAATCTTCTATTCTCAGTTTGACATTAAGTTACTTCAAATTTGAGAGACTTTCTTGGGTTGACAAGACACTTCCTTGGATTGCTTATTTTCCACGAGGTTTTGCGTGGCAAAACACAATTTTTTTCACTCTCAAGCATTGCAAATTTGTTGGCAAAATGAGCTTAAATATTTCTTAAAATTGTCGACAATTTTTTTTAACCTTATGTCATTAAAATAGTTGTTGTTGAGTGGCATGTTGGACAATTTTTAGCGATTTTAGGGTTCAAAATACAATTTTTCGTTCTTTTGACTGAAACTTGAAAGGGCAAGTTGTTTTTTTTTTCAAAAGAGGCGCAAGGCGCGAGAGACCAAAAAAGTGCGCAAAAGGCACCCTATAACCGCAAAATTTGCGCAAAAGCGCAAAATATGGAAGCACTACATTGATCCTTTTAGAAATGCTTCGTTTTGTTTTGTGCTGTGACCAATTTAAGCAAGAGAAATAGGCCAAAACTTTGAGAATGTTTCTTATATCGAGATTGAAGAAAAATGGAAAATTTCTTATATCGAAAATTCTTATGTAGTAAAATTTTGGTCAGCACGGAAAAGTTTCTTATATCGCGAAAATTTCTTGAACTGAGATTTCTAATACCGAGATTCGACTGTACATTTTAATAAGTAGGACTCGGATAACGGTGCTGTTTTATAGCCTTATAGTTATTGTAAAGTTGCAAAAAGTTGCTGTTTTCTGGCCTATTAATGTCATTTTGTTTCATGAACATCTCAAATGAGGCCAAATTTATGCCTCAAATCTTGGCTAAAGCTTGCAATTTTGAGTTTGTCTTTTTTAACCCTGGCTTCCTGTAGAACACAGGTTTGCATTACACAAATTTTTGTAGAATTAAAAAGCTATAATTTTTTTAAACAATCTGTTGTAAAGTATGCTTCACGTACCTGTATTCACACTTTCTCGCAAGATTTAAGTGATCAACAGGCAAACATTGCCAAAAGTTGTTGTTGCAAAAAAATGAATTTTGAAACTTGATGACTTTTACTACAACGGCCAAAAGTTGCAATTTTTGGTGCAAGTTGCATTTTGAAACTTAGTCTAAGCCATATTAATCACTTAATTTGCAGCAATGTTTGTTCATTTAGTTTATAGGTTCACAATAAAGAGACGCAAAGCATTCAGGACTCCACAACAAAGCTTAACTACCAATGTCAAACTCAATTTAAAAAAAAGACACCATGATAGAAAAGTCCTCATTGTGAATTTACTGTGAAAAACATTTTTTCTTGGTAATTTTAGGTTTAAAGAGCCTAAAAACGGAACTCTAAAAAGCGCAAAAATTTGCGCAAAAACGCGAGATATTGAAGCACTACTTGGCTGAATTCGATCAGAATTTATATTCAGGATGGAGGGCTAAATGAAGAGAAGAGACACTACCACTCAGCTGCTTGAATGGAAAATTGAAATTGAAAAAAACTTTGAAATACTACTGGACAGACAGCCAGAATTGACCAAATGTTACACGAGTCCTAAATTTCCAATGGTTAGAAAGTTTTGATTTGTTCTCCTGAATTAATATTAGAATGTACCATCTCGGTACAAATTATTTTATGATTTGTACTAATTTGACCCAAAGTCATGTCGGTTGAGTTGCAAGTACATTTCTTCAACTGAGTACGGCTCCTTGATGGAGCTTGGAACCCTTCTGGCATTTCGAGTGTAAAGAAGGACAAGCCAATGAGGTCTATGTCATATTTTTGAATTTGGCGCTGTGACTGAGGGAAGCAGAGAAACAGTAAACGGTGTTCATAACAAAATCCTTGCTAATGGGGAGTTTTGATTCTCTCCATTTAGCCCTCTAATTCAGGATTGTGGCGGATCTGTGATCTAGCCAGCGTAAGAGTCGAAGGCAGCGTTATCACGTGGTTTCAAGCTGATGCTGCCAAAAAAAAATTTGAAGTACTGCCAATTACAGGGATATTCCATTTTAGAAGTCCCAAGCCCCTATTTTAACGTAAATGTATTTTAATCCTATATTTAATAGGATTTCCATCCTTCGTTGTACATTCCAAAACTTAGGAAATTGCGACAAGGGACCTTAGGCCCCATTTTTGTGATGTAGAGGGGGGAATAAAATGTTTTACAAAATATAGAATTAAAAGATATTTCAGTTGATGGGTTGGGAGAACCACTCCCTGAAACACATGCCAAGCTACTAAAAATGACCGTAGTAATTTCTTATCTTATACGTACACCACGTACACCATACGTTCATTTTTTAGTATTTTGACTTTAAGTCGTATAAATGAGCCATGCACAAAGGTTGCTCAAGTTAGCGTTTTAAATTCTACAGTTAGCGGTAGAACAGTGCAATTACGTGGAGTGGGATCGAGCGAGGGCGCGTTACTGCGTTGGTGTGAATTTTCCTGCGGGATAGCCTGGAGTTAATGAAATTGTGTTGTTTCATTGGTTTAGTCAAATATCTTCAAACTTGTGATCTACTGACTTGCTTTGTGATAGTGGTTGTCCATCTTTTGTTCAAAGCAACATAGTTTTTATGATTTGGATAGTTCTAGGACATTCTTTCTTTTGTACAACGATATAAATGTTCTTCTCTGTCTTTGTTTTTAGCACTTAATTGGGGTTCTAAAGCCAAAAGAAGACTTTAAAATGTTGAAAAAAGATACAAAGAAGATTTTTTTAGCATTCTATGAAGAGAAAAATGCCCTTAAACAACCCTAATGATAAAAACCAAGTTGCTTTCAACAAAAGGTGGACAATCACTATCACAAAGCAAGTCAGTAGATCAAGAGTTTGATGATATTTGACTTAACACAATGAAACAACACAGTTTGAATTCTTTGAGAGACATTAATTGGGTATCAAATGATTGCTCATTGAATCCTTGTGGACTTTTGTTTTATGACGTATGTCAATAAAACGACATTAATCCGAATTATAATGGATTTCTTCATTAACTCCAGGCTATCCCGCAGGATAATTCACACCAGAGCAGTAACGCGCCCTCGCTAGATCCCTCCTTGAACAGTGTCATTGGCTGTATTGAGTTGCTCGGCCAGGCCCATTATGGCAAATCCAAGTATATTTCACATGTATCCATCAGTTCAATGATTCTAGGTTCCTGGAAACGATTTATACTTTACGCTGAGATACCTCTGCTTATATCTGGTTGACAATATGCTCGGTTTATTAGGTAGAAAATGAGATGAAAAAAAATCATACTTTGCTAGAAAGAAGCAGTGAAAATTATTTCATTTCTCTTTATGACAAACATTTTTAAATATTGATATATTTCTTTGAAATCAACTGACCCAATTTGCATCTTTTAATTATTACTTTTTGGATCATTGTGAAGGCTTATTTTTGCAGTAGCACAAGCCTTGCTTAGTTTTTTTATCACCCTGAAAGTGAATTTGGCATATCATTGACCCAACTCCAGCTAAGGTATCCTTACGTGAATATCGATCGTTTCCACGAACCCAGATTGCTGCTAAAATGAATTCAATTTGCAAAAATGGGTAGAGCAACTCAACACAGCTAACGGTCCTGGTTTCTGGGAATGGCTACTTGAATTGCTACTTATATGGCTACCCACAACTGGAAAATCTTCGTCATACGTCTTCAAATAACACGAGGACTCAGCATTAAATGGTTCAACACAAATGATTTCCATTAAATGGTATTGATTGTTAAATTTATGAGTGACTTAATAAATTAAATTCATAGAGAGAGTTTGGTTGATGCTTCAACATTAATTGAATCAAACACGAGTCAAAGTTCTTTGGTTGAAATAATACCAATTAGGTCCCCCAAACCGATAAGATAAGTTCTTCAAACCTTGGCGTTAAATTTGTTGAACCAAATGCAAGAAGCTTGATGCTAATTCTGAGATAAATTGAAGTGAATGGAGTCAAATTGAAAGGAAAGTCGTCAATAAAAAATGCATCTCTAATATCTTGAAAATTTAAGTATTCTTGCTCTTTGTTTTTTAAATTGTTCAAAATACCATGGGAATAGGTATCCGACTACGTATGACAACAAAATGTCATGCGATAATTGTCAAAATGTCTGCCGTGGCCATTTGCACACGCTGATCAACTATATGCTAACAGACCTCTGGGTAAACAGGTGATTTTTCGAAGATTGAATGCTCTAAGAAGCTCTAGTTTGTTTATGTCGAATTCCGCAGTACGATGTAAGGTTACTTTTTTGAATTTTAGAAGCGGAAATATGTTCCGAATAATCAAAGTGGGCGTTTTTTTGAAGTTATTTCAAGAAATCTATCAAATTTGTCTGCTAGGAGAGCTTGGCGACAAAGGCATTATCACGGCTTTGTGCATCCTGTCGAGACTTCCTGCCGTTGCAAAAATTATCGCTTACTCAGAAATTAGAATTAGGGCCAAGTAGAAGCCTATGAATGGCTTTTAACTTTAAATCGTCGATTCGTATGACTAGAAAATATGATTGGCTACGTCATCATTCTCCTGAAAAGTCGCCTTCGGTCTGATTTTTTGAAGACTTGAAGTTACCAAAAATGTAACTTGTATTTTAGAAAACCTCCTCGCTCGCTCCTATTTTGATCCCCGCGAAGCTTATCCCGAAGGAGGCACAAAAGAACGCCGCCGAGCTGCCATCGCTCAATCCTTGGCGGGAGAGGTGTCAGTTGTTCCACCTTCCAGACTACTGGCCCTACTGGGGCAGGCACTAAAATGGCAACAACATCAGGGTTTACTCCCGCCTGGAACGCAAATTGATCTGTTTCGTGGAAAAGCGGCCATGCGGGAGCAGGAAGAGGAGCGATACCCCACTCAAATGGTCAAGCAAATAAAATTTGGCTCCAAATCGCACGTGGAATGCGCAATATTCTCACCCGATGGACAATACTTGGTGAGTGGAACGGTAGACGGGTTCATCGAAGTATGGAACTTCACCACCGGCAAGATCCGCAAGGATTTGAAGTATCAAGCTCAGGACAACTTCATGATGATGGAAGAAGCCGTCCTTTGCTTGGCATTTTCTCGCGATAGCGAAATGTTGGCCTCTGGGTCAGTGAATGGGCAAATCCGTGTTTGGAAAGTAAGCACGGGTCAATGCCTCAGGAAAGTAGAAAAGGCTCACGGGAAAGGCATCACGTGCCTTCAGTTTTCGAAAGACAATAGTCAGATCCTGAGTGCCTCATTCGACACCACGGTCCGCATTCACGGTTTGAAGTCGGGAAAAACGCTTAAGGAATTCCGAGGTCACTCTTCTTATGTGAATAGTGCCACCTTCACGATTGACGGCCATAACATTGTCAGGTAAGGCAACGACGACGACGGCGGCAGCGGTACGTTGATTGCTGTCATTTTTTACTACTATTCACCTCAGATGGAGAAGGATTAAATCCAATGGTATTTATTTTTTCACCCTTCTAGTGGCGGGTCTGATGGGGTCGTGAAGATCTGGAATGTGAAGACGACTGAGTGCATGAACACGTTCAAGTCTTTGGGCAGCAATGCGGCAGGGGGAGATATTCATGTCAATAGTGTACATCTATTGCCAAAAAATCCTGATCAAATCGTTGTTTGCAACCGAACTGACACCATTGCCATTATGAACATGTCTGGACAGGTTAGTACATATCGAAACGCCATTTTTGTGTTACTTAGAGCAATAAAGTGAGCAGTCTCCTGAACGGAGGCTACTCATCGGGTCCTCAGTGATTGAATCGGCAGCTAACTTTGTTAAAATCGTGGAGGCGAGTTCGTGTCGATTCAATGTCAGGGCAAGGTGTCGTCTCTGGATGGGTTCGTTTGGGTGACAACGATGACTCATATCTCGATGAACGGAGGAGCGTGTTACATTCACTCCGGCTAAGCATTCAATGATATATGTGCATGAATGAAGCTTTGGGATATCAGGGAAAAGAGCATCATTGAGCCTTGTATCGCTTTTATCCTAGGGAGATCAAGTGGTAAATGCCAGTAGAGATTATATTAATTAATGGGATTAGCGTCATTATCAGAAACCTTGGATGAATGTCATTCTGTTTCGAGTGAATTTGAACGTGACTAAGTTTTGAGTCTTGTTTTTAACCATATCTTTCGTTTTAGAACTTGATAGCAAAGTAGCATTCTTTTCGTTTGGCTCCTCGACTTTCCTAATGGTTTCCTTTACGAATCAAGAACGGAAGGCGTATGGGAATACATTTTGGAGTCAGTCGTTCTCGTGAATTCAACGATGCCGTATTCTCTTGTCATATGTTGCTCATTTCCAAATTTCTCCTAATTTAGAGCTTAGAGCCTCCAACTCTATTTCTTCTTCTGCTTCATCTCCTCCATCGACATTCACGTTTTCGTCGATAGATGGATGGACGGACAGAACTGCAGTCTCCATTCCTTGCGCTTTTGCGCCAATCTTGCGCTTTTTGGGGTCTGCTTTGCGCCAAAATTTCGACACTTTGTGTAGTAAATTGCTCTTTTTCAATAAATATTGACCCTTCTTTACTTACTCCATCTGGAAGCACTGGACAGAAGCCCTTTAAATTCCTGTAAGAGAACAATAGCATTGGCTAGCCGAGAAGTGAGACTGGTGGAGTTCGAAGGATGGCAAGACCAGTGGGCAAATGCACTTGGTCCACCACCTCCACCTCCACCTCTCCGACTAACTTCACTCTTATCGTCAACATGACGATGGTTCTGGTGGTCATGATGGTCATGGCCATCCGGTCTTGCTTCCTCGCTGGCTGTTTTTTTTCATTCTCTCTCTCTCTCTCTCTCTCTTTCTTTCTTTCTTTCTTTCTTTCTTTCTTTCCTCCCTTCAAAGAGTACTTTCTTTTCTTCCATCGTTTTTCAATTCGTGTTAAAAGCGCGCACATGACAATCCCAAGAGTGAAAAGTCTGTTTTGTTTCTCGGGCCCGTTGAATTTTGTCAAGTGCACACACACAACCTGTGTGTGGTTGTAACGTACATAGTACTAGTTACGTGGATCAGGGTGGAAGGAGGACGAGATGGCCCAACTCTTTCTTTACAAATCGAGGGAGAGAACACCAATTTCTAAATGATGGTCTGATGGTGGTTTGGTGTATTTTCTTTCAGATCATCCGATCCTACGCTTCAGGAAAACGTGAAGGAGGCGACTTTGTGGCATGCGAACTTTCACCAAGAGGAGATTGGTTATACTGTGTGGGAGAAGATTTCATCTTGTACTGCTTCTCAGCCGCGTCGGGCAAACTCGAGAGAACACTGAACGTAAGAATGGGATGCCTCCAATATTTAAGCTCATTGCGAGCGGGTTAATTGCCTATTGTGTTCATTTACTGCAGACATACTGTAGAGATGATCGCTTATGATTTTCTCTTGGCACTCCATTTTTCAGGTCCATGAAAAAGATGTCATCGGAATCTGCCACCACCCGCATCAAAATCTCATTGGAACGTTTTCGGAAGATGGCACCTTGAAATTGTGGAAGCCCTAATGATGGCTCCCGATTCCCTCGGTATACTTTCAAGACTCATCTTTTGATTATTGAATTTTGTGAGAATAAATGTGTTTAATCGTCATTTCAAGTGACATTCTTTCGCGTTGGTCAATTGATAGGCGTGTCAATAGTTAAGGCCAGTCTCATATAGTTTGTGAAGCGCCCATTGAGTGAAGTGTTGTTCTACAACAAATCAAATTCCAGGATATGGGGATTTCACAACGACGCGTTCGATTCGCCTACTTCAAATTTATCTATGAATCGACACGTACAATTCTTTGAGTATGAGCCCCTAGAATCCCCAGATGAAATAGAAAAAAGAACAACCTGAGCCCCTATTGGTGTGATAAGGCGAGATGTCCTTGGCATTGTACTTAAGTCTCAACTTAACCCGTCGCAGGGCCCTTCTTCTTGTTCTTCCTCCTCCTTTTGGATGGCCTCTCTCCCGTTTTGCCTTTTGCATAATTTTTGAGAGACCCAGTGCGAGGCAGGCACAGCTAAAGAGGCCAGGCCAAAGAGCGAACTAGAGCCCTTTTAGAGATACCAGGCTGATCGACTCATAAAAAAGAGCCTGAGGACCCTTTCTGTTTCAAGTATGTGTGCAGCCAGCCAGTCTCTACCTAGAGAACGTTCGGGTTGGCCAATCAGAAACGGGTCCGTCAACTCGAGCGCCCGCATTCTGAGATCTCGTGGGCCGGCGTGGACAAATCTTACTTCCTTATATGGTCATGTTTTCGAGGTGGAAGCTCATTGGTCGAGCGAGCGAGACACTTCCAAAACCGGTAAAAATATCAAAGACATGAGTCCTCTCGAAGTAGCAGTCAACCGGCGCATCACGCAGGATGAGTCACACTCCTCCCGTTTTGCCGGTTAAGGGTCGCCTGGCCATAGATAACTAGGTTCCTGGCCCGCTAGCTCACGCCACAAAAGGGGAGAAACGAGGAAGGTCGAACCGTTGAAGGGCTCTTGGGGTGACGGTTTTCAGAGTTCAATCACGGCATTAAGCCGCTTCATGGAATTGATAAAAAACTTAAGCTTAAGAACATTCTGAAAAATTTAAAGTTTTTCAACGCTCAAAAAGGGAACTAATCGAATACATTGTTTTGATCCAAACATAACTTGAAAGAGGATTGCCCTCTTGAGTGCGGGTTAACCCGTTCATCCTGAACTGCTTTGCTATTGGCTCCATGTGGTCACACTGCGGCTAACCCAAGGAACTTCTCGAGTCTCTTTTGAGCGGCCAACCACCAGTCTCGCCCTCCGAGACCAAACGGTCGGGCGGCAGTCGGCACACGTCCACCCAAAACCGCCCAGCGAACCGAACTGCCGACCAGTGCGGGAAGGAGGAGGAAGAAGAAGGCGCGCGGTGAGAGCTCGAGCATGATTTTAGCAGCTCCTCAACCGATTCGGATTCATCTGTGTTTAGTGCTCAGAAGAACGAACACGTAGCGCCGATTCTCGTGGTAAGTTCCAGACATATGAAAGTTCAGAGTCGCCATTGGTGACTCGTTAACAGGCCTTAAGCTTTTCTGCAATTTCAACTCTCCGTCCGTAATCAATCTCCCCGACTTGTTGCGGATTCGGTCAGAATTTTCCCTTTCCTTTCCTCCCCCCTCCCGTTGATTGATTTGTGTCCGTTAGGGTGTGGTCCTGACTGCGTGTTCCTGACGAACTAACGTCCGTATTTTTTTCCTTTTGGACTTTTCAGCCCTCTCTTCCCTCTCCGCTTTGTAACCGTTTGAAAAGCCTTCGAATCCACCATGTGTGACGATGATGTTGCCGCTTTGGTCGTGGACAACGGTTCCGGCATG
>JAAGOF010000095.1:78061-101266 GCA_010645155.1 Tigriopus japonicus
AAGTACTCCGTCTGGATCGGAGGATCCATCTTGGCTTCGCTCTCCACCTTCCAACAGATGTGGATCTCCAAGCAAGAGTACGACGAATCCGGCCCTTCCATCGTTCATCGCAAGTGCTTCTAAGCCTAGCGCTGCATCCAAAACTCTTCATTATTATTTCAACAACACCAACCACATCTTCTGTCTCCTATACGGCCCCGGAGCGACTAAACTTGACATTCCTCGAAAAAGACCCGCTCATGGCCATCCAACTGCAGACGAAATTTCATGTATTTTATTTGACTCTGTGATCTAAATATCCCAATATCCCTTGAACGAGCACTCGCCATCTTGCTCGCAATAGCAAAAAAGCAGCAGCTTTGACATGTGACTATGTAAAATTAATAATTATTAATGATGTAACATGATCAATAAAAATGGACAAATGATAATTTAGAGTTCGATATGGTAACTACAATTCGTAATCCATCTAAAATTGACATTAACGATGGCAAAAATTGTTCAAAGCTTTCTAAAAACGAAGGATTGAGAAGCGAACCACCCAAATAGTTCATCAAAAGCTGTTTTGCAAGAAACCACAGAAACTTGTCGATTTTCAATAGGTAAGAAGGCGTCAACATCTGTTCATCAAATGTGATCCATTCAAATTGAACGCTCTGCAAATGTTTGAAACACAATGTGTCGATCGTGGCAACAATACGTTAGAATCGGTGTATTTTTCTGATATGAGGCATGACGTGTAGGCTAAATTTACAAGAATAAGCAAGCTTCAAGATTGTTAACTTCTATACTTCTCGTTCGATGGTGCTCTACTTGAGTTTTGAAATTGTCATCCCTGGCTTCTTCACTTCACTCCACATGACTTTCTTTGAAAACATTGCTTCAATCATGTTGCAAATTTTCTAATCAAAAGAAATACCCAGGTATTTCAAAAGGTCCCGCGGAAATCAAGCCTTTATCACTTCCACCCCAGTTTCGCCTTTCCTGAGGAAAAGATGACGACTGGCTTTCTTTTGCATACCTGTGATCAAAAAAGGCTTTCGAAACGTCGCCAAATCATCGGAAAAGCCTGGAAACTCAATTAAAAGACAAGATCGTGTCATCATGTCAATCACAGCGGATGTTGAACCACCTCCTCCGAAGCATCCTCGAAAATGGAGGCGAGTGCACGGGTTTCAATTGCCTCTTCATCCGCAACAAGTCATGGCATGGGGTTTTCTGGCATTCTTCATTACATTCACATTTGGAATTCTCATTCCCTCTCTCTGCAGCGATACTCATTTCACCTTGTTCGTCGTATTCGGTGTGCTCTATTCTCTTCACTTGCTGTTCCACACGATATCGATTGTGTTGGATCCTGCGGATCCCAATCTTCGATACCGTGAGGACCGCCAACCCGTTCCCGAATTTGATCGTGCTAAACACAACCATGTGATTGAAAACGGTCGCTGCCATTTGTGCAATATCACAATTTCCTCTCAGAGAACGAAACATTGCTCAGTGTGTAATAAGTGTGTGGCAGTATTTGATCATCATTGTAAATGGCTGAACCAATGTATCGGTCAAAGAAACTATCTTCCGTTTTTTGGCAGTGTCCTCACAGCAATTGCAATGTCTTTGGCATATGTTGGTATGACTTTGACAATCATTGTATTATACTTCTGGCCCAGGCTTGACCTGTTGCATCCCTGGGAGTATTTACGCATGGATCCTCAACTTCGCAACTCGTCCAGTGACGCGCGAACGGCGACTGATATCCAATTCGAAATGTTCACCATCCCTATGCCAAACGACTTCTTTTTGGCCATCATTACAACCGCCTCGTTATTGGCCCTTTTTGCATTCATCCTTTTAGTTCATCTGTGTGTCTTTCATGTGTACATCAATTGGTCAGGCATCACAACCTATGAATATGTACGAGAACAAAGGCTCCAGAGCGATCAACAACTCGGCAATGTGTCCCTGCCTAATGAAGGGAAGGACATTCCAATTAGCAGTAGGGCAAACCAGCCACGGTCAAGTTGGAAATGTTGTCAGCGTTCAACGCAAGTGCGACCGGTTTCAGTCTCAAACTACCTAGAAAATCCACCCAAGCGACGGACAGCCTCCAAGGAATCGGGTCATTTCCAAGAGGAGCAACCTCATTCAAATGTGATCAATGCCATGTCCAAAGGCGATAAGGAACTTCATGACGATCATATCGACTATCGACAGCCGAGAGGTTCTCCACACCTCGAGGCCCTTGATAGGGACGATCCTCTCAAATGGACTAATCAGCCAACGTCTGTGCCCAAATTGCCGGTAATACCTGGAATCAAATCCCGTAAACCACTGCCAACCAGTCGCCAATCCATTCTTGTGGGAAATTCAAGTGGGATAAACAGTGTTCACGAACATCTTGCAGAGGAGGACACGACCTCTATGATCTCACATCGCATACCAATTGATTAACCAACTTTTGGCTACGGACATAAAGCAAATGAACCTTGTCCTCCACGAATTTGTAAGATCCGAGGCATTGACAATTATTGTAAAGGCACGAAACAAACAAAGACTACTCACTACTCACCCCTTATAAACTGTCAATTTTTCCTTCAGCAATAAAATACGCCATGTGATTGTGTTTTTCGAGTGGATTAAATTCATCATGAAATGTTGTTTATTGCTATGCCGCACCCTTATTTCGTGCCAATCCCCTCTGATATATTCCCTTATTTGCTTTGAATGAATGAATGAATGAATGACTTACGCTGTACATCCATTCAATTAGTCACCTACAAATTGAACAGAAAGAACCTGAAAACTGTCGACGAAGCGCAAACATCAAACTTTTTTTGTTTTCAAGGCATTTTCATCCAATGTCACCCTCTCCGAGTATGAATTGTCAGTTTGGTCCAGTAAATTACTATTTTCCCGAGTGTTCTTCTCCAGAAACAACCAAACGAATGTTTACTATTCCCTTTTTGAAGCTCTTGAAACCAATTCAGAATGATTCCATATTTAGATTAACTTGTTTTTGTTTGTTTGAACATGGACAAGTTACACCTACTTTTCCATTTAATGTGGTTAAAATGAAGGATTATTAAGACCTTCAAACTTATTTCAGCTTTTGCTTGGTAAATCATAGAGTACAAGGAAAGCATAACTTTTCAAATTATCATTCAAGTTCTAAAAAAGGTAAGTGATGAGAGAAAATTTCAAATAAATGATTATATCTTCCTACGGAGCCCCAAGTATACGTTTGCCAGGAAACACTATCTTTTTGGGCCAAAAAAGTTGGCATGTTTGGCCTCTTAACCTTAATAGCTCAAAATTTGGACCCCTCTTAATGATACTGGACCTTCTTTTCTAATAATCTTGGCAATAAAAGTCTCTTTCATACGCAGAGATGACAAATACTTGGAATCCATTCAATGACATATCACGCTCAATTGACAAAGCGTTGTAACAAAAAGATTTCTTCAAGGTCCTCATAACTTTTCTATTCACTTTTCATGCCTTGACTGTTCTCTCGTTTTTGAATCACGAATGGGTTGACATGGATAAAAAATTAGGCAATCTTTGCTGCGATATTTTCATCCTATCATTTGACAGTGCATGAGGTATTCGTTAAACAATGTGAAGTTTTGAGATGTCAATTTTATAAATCCCAATTAATAGTTTGATAGCTGCTAACTGAAAATACAAAATTACATCAAATGCAGCATGATTATATCTTCCTACGGAGCGCCAAGTATACGTTTGCCAGGAAACACTATCTTTTTGGGCCAAAAAAGTTGGCATGTTTGGTGTTGATTAAGTGCAAGTTCGGGCAAAAGGCTAGATTTAGACTAAGCACCTTCTCTAATAATGAAGTTAAAAAAGCTACTTTTGTTTGTTTACGGGCCTCATCGACTCCAGTCACTCTCAACTCACATGGAATCCCACTATTCGACCAAAGTTGGGCCAGGAATGCATATTCCGAAGCGCATCATGAAATAAAGCCAAGTCAAGGATCACCAAAGACCTGGCTACTGGCTAAAGCCATTTTTTGAATTCTGCGCCAGACAGAAAAAATTAACTTAACCAGTTGTCCAACTGGTAATTCAAAGCTCACATGCTTAAATTCAACTTTATCGGCTGAACTTTGTGTCGGTTACAGTAATTTGAAGCATAGAGCAATGCTCGCTCTTCCCATTGAATACTTGCGCTTCTTTACTTTTTCTCTCGTTTCAGCGCGTATGTGCTGCAATTATTACAAATTTTGAAACGTTGTTTCTCGCTCGTGAACAGAGGAACGTATGGCAAACAACATCCTTAAATGATTGTTTAATCAATCTAATCAAGACAAAGCCATCTACTTGAATGGAATTCGATGTATAAAAAAAATACAGCTGAGAACCTGAGTGGAGGCTTCCATGTCTTACGATTTCCTTGGCCAAGTGTACGAGGGCCTCTTTCCACTGCGTACGTTTTGCAAAGGTGCTTGAATGATTTTACATTGGGTTGTGCGGTTTCCTCCTATGTTTGGGCGATCGGATCTTACTTCTACGTAGAAGCAATTCGATGGTTCCCGCTGACATTGGCAACTAACTAGTACTGGTAGGAGGTGAGCAACATCGTCAGCCATACGTACGTCTCGAACCACGATGTTAACGGTCGCTTGGGTATGAGTCATCCACATCTTGGTCCTTTACGACTGTGTACTACTGGGAATGAAGAACTTGACATTGAAATTTGGATTGCACGGTATGAACGTTCAAAAACGTCTTGAATAGTTCTCTAAATGAATGTGTTCTATTGAGAAAAAAAATTGTCAGTCTGAAGATTTTTTAGAACTTGTGCCCAAGTTTCATAAGACTTGTACTTTCTCAATATCGCTTATAAAATCTAAAAGTCTGATAGAAGTTTGAGAACTGACAACATGAAAATTTAAAGGAAGATTAATTAAAAGTACGCAATACTCTTTGGTTCTCTTCCAATGTAAAATCAATAACACAAGAGAGTGCAGAGGTTAGACCTGAAATGAGTTTCTCAGAACACGTGAGGCTTTCGGAACTGAGAAGATACATCTTATTTTATGTATAAACCCTTCTGTGAAACACATTTCGATTTGTCTTTGGACAACTCAACCCATTGGACAACTCAACCCAATGGACAACTCAACCCTTTGGACAACTCAACCCATTGGACAACTCAACCCATTGGACAACTCAACCCATTGGACAACTCAACCCATTGGACAACTCAACCCATTGGACAACTCAACCCATTGGACAACTCAACCCATTGGACAACTCAACCCGTTGGACAACTTGACCCACACCAATGATCCTTCTCCAAAATTAGTATCCTCTGTAAGAGCAGGCACATTTTTATCTTAGACTTTTGATTTCACATGAAAAGTGGCTCTACCAAAGAATCATTTATTCCAAAGGAGATTGGGAATGGCTCAGGCAATAAAGAAATGAGTAAGTGAGTGTTCTGTGGGGTTATTTGGTAGAGTTGTCCGGTTGGTTGAGTTGGCCTGTGGGTTAAGTCATAGACCACTGAATTCCTAGACTGCGCTGCCGCCGCCAATCATCAGATTCTCTTACATCAGTAGGGAAGAAACAGATTGTGGCGGAAGAACGCAATCGTCCAAGAAAAGGCTCATTCTAGGCTCATGGTAGGCTTCTGTTATTTAAAGAAATGACTTGAGACTTAATTCTTTTTGCAAGATCCAAATCACAATTATAGAAAGCCTTCAATTTGCAGTCACCCTTGTTTGTTTTGCTAGTTGCTTCTCACTCACAATATTATAAACATCTTGAAATGTGATAAATTCATCTGTGCAGTGCTTTCCAAGTTCATTTGTTTCGTAGCAGTACTCTTTCATCTGCTATAGTGCTACAGTTTATGGTTTATGGCACACCCACCTTTGATACACTTTAGTGACAGGATCAAATTCACACCCAAAGTTATTTTGGGAATCAGTCAAGTCTCAACTACTGAAAGATTCTTCATGGTGTGTGAGTTCATCTTGATGGCAGGGCTTGTTCTGTTGGGGATTCAGCCACATACCAAAAGTCCATTTACTTTTTCATAATGTGAGTGAGAGAGTAAGATAAATTTCAGTGTTTGCATTGTGTGAGGCATAATTTTGGGCATCTTTCAAGCTCAAAACAGATTATTTTCTTAGCATATATTTGCCCAAAATTTCAACACAAATGCATTTGGTCCATTGATCAAGTCACCAAAGAAAGAATTTTTATTTGATAGTGGTTCTTGTAATGCTTCCCAACGATGAAGTGTTACTTGATACACACAAAGGAACATTCTTAAGCATATCATGAAATTGTGGTAGTGTGATTTATATTGACTACTAATAACTATTTGAGTCCTTTCATAGGAGTGAAACAAATGAGAAACCCATGTGTTTCATCACGTAATGGGAATGAGGAAGTAAGTAAGTGCACTCTGCCTGGATTGAAAAGAAGTTAGCTCTTCCTATAACTTTAAGAATTAATATAGTGTTATAAAGATTGAGGAAATGGATCTTTTTAGTTGCCCAATATTGATTGATAAAGTTATAAAAAATCCTACATCAAGCCAACAAAATTAGTTTATATCTATTGATATAGGAAGCCAATGAAAGATCTAGAAATATAAGATTTTACAATATATGTCTTCATATAAACAAAGAATATCATTTGAGATTTCATTGTCCTAATATGGCTGAACATCTGCTCAAGATTTATGGGTAAAATGTTATGTCTATGGCAATCTATAGCCTCTTTTGATAGCTAACACTTCAGTTTTGGAATTGTTAGCTATTTGTTTAAGGGATTTAATTATTTTATTTAACCTGTAATATGATAATTGGTTTAATGAAAGTTGTTCATTTTGACACTTTGACGTTGAAAAATGTATTTAAAATCTTGGCATTTTATAAATGAGAGCTAAGCAATCCACCGTGCTTGGGAAAGACTTCCCTACTAACGTAAACGGCGAAATGAGGAGCGGTCTCCAGTTTACAGTCCTCTATGGTTAAGTTGTCCGGTGGGTCGAAATGCGGGTTCAATCAGGACCCTCTCACCAGAGGACACGAACTTCAGCTGACGCGTGGTCCAAAACGACCCTTAAAACGGTGCGGCTTTGCAATCAATTTGAAAAAAATTGCCAAAAGACGAACCAAATAGGTGTTTTACAGAAAACATCAATTCAGAACAAAGTTGCACAAAAGATAGCGCTCCTTTTCCAGCCATTTATTCAAAAATTGATGCCTTCTGTTCTCAGGACACTGTACTGAAAAAATCTGACAAAACATAGAAGAATGCGGCATTTTTTTGTAATGTTGTGATATCAAAAAACTATGTTATGAGTTTATAAATTTGAGTTTTCATAAACCCGTATCGTTTTTTCGCTTTTTAGGCAAAAAATGACCCCGTTAATCTCAAATAACTCAGCATCTGAGCAAGATATTTTCAAGCAATTTCGCTTCAAAAGTTATCTAAATCTGCTCCATGAGTGTACTGACAAGATTTAGAAAATAGTTTATTTAATAGATTTTAGGTAAATAACTTTTAATCTAGACCTGACTTTGAGAAACTCAGTAAATCAAAGTCATTCCCTTGAAATATATTTCATAGTGTTTGGGATTTCCAGAGAAACTTGATATGAATTTTTCAGTACCTTGAGGAATTAGTCAAAACTGAGCTGCTTCAAAACACCATCTCGCACAAAATGGAGAATGGATCTCAAGTAAATGCATATATAACTTTAATACAATAATACCAACTTCAGGCATGGGGTTTGTTTGACTATGCTCAGACAAAGTTTCATGAAAATTGGATGACTGCTTGGAGAAATGTGGTTTAGGGATCAACAATGAAGCTCACAGCTACGGGGAGGGGCAGAAGTATCCAGACAAAACTTGGATGACGTATATCTCTTGAAGCAAGAGGAATATTTTTATTTCCCGCGTTTTTCTGGTTTGACCAAAAACCGGTTTTGAATGTTTGTTAATTTCTTTTTGTTTAAATCCGGAAATATGAAGCCCCAGGAACAAAAGCATAAAGTGATTGCTGAATTGCGTTCGACCGGCAACGACGCCAGAGCCATCATCAAGTCAACCAAGTACCCCAGGGCCACCGTCTACGAGGTCGTAAAGAGGCTGCAGTCTGGCTGGGGGACAGGCCACGCCCCCTGCGGCCCACACAGGGCAAAAAAGCGGACCCCCAGATTCTTGGCGGGCCTGAGGAGGTCCATCAAGGCCAACCCAGCTGTGTCCATATCGGCCCACTCAGCCAGGCAGTCTGTGAGCAAAAGGACTGTGGCCAGGGCCGTCAAGGAGGACCTGAACTTGACCTCCTACGTCAGAGGCAGACGCCACCTTCTTACCGAGAAGATGATGGCCCCCAGGCTTGAGAGGGGCAAGAAGTTGCGCAGAATCTGCAAGGTCAATCCGAGGACAGTCAGACTTTTCTCAGATGAGTCAATCTTCACAGTGGATGGCGCGCACAACCCCCAGAACAACCGATGGCTTGCCGAGAACAGAACTGTTGTGCCTCCCATCATGAAGACAAAGAATCCTGCCAAGATTATGGTCTTTGGCCTCATCAGCAGCGACGAGAAGGAGATGCCAGCCCATGTCTTCCCTCCCAAATTCAGGCTCAACGCCGCCGGGTACGTGGAGCTTCTAAGGAAGGTCGTGATGCCCTGGCTGGCAACCTCGTACCCATGAGGAACCAATTCATGTGGATCCAGGACTCTGCTCCGTGTCATGTGTCCAATGTTTCCATGAACTTTTTGAACAGCAAATTTGATGTGGTGGTCAAGAAAGACAAGTGGCCTTCAAACAGCCCTGACCTCAACCCATGCGACTTCTAGTTGTGGTCCGAGCTGAGGAGGAAGGTCAACAAAATGCCCCACAACAGCCTGGCGTCTCTGAAGTGGTCGGTGAAGCGGAACATGGCCTCCTTCTCCACGGCCGAGGTCGCCAAAGCCTGCTCTGCCTTTGTCGGCTGCTTGGACGCCGTCATTAAGGCCAACGGTGACCATATTGAATAAAAATGTTCTTAATTATTGTCCAAACTTTTTTTTGTTAAATACACAGTTGGCTTTTTCTCTTGATGCTGTAAATTATGTTCAAAGTTTTGTCCGGATACTTCTCCCCCACTCTGTAAATGTGCCAGGGGGCTTCACACCTTCAATCTTTTTGATTATTTCTGCGTGCATTTCACGTTGTTTCAATGGCGACGAGGATCAAATGGAAGGAAGCCCCCTGGTCACAAAACGAAGAAGCCTCGACGGAGGACGCATGGAGCCTCAATGGAGAACGCATTTGATCCAAAAGCGCTTATGTCCATCACTAAAATTCAGACACCAAAATTGTGTATGTACAAAGTGAGCATTTCAAATCATACTGCTAGTGATGAAATAGGCCGTTGGCTGTGTTGGGTTGGTCAGCCCATTTTGGCAAATCCAAGTCAATTCAATTTTAGCGTGTATTCAAAAGGTCTAGGGTCTACGGACGCAATTGAAATTTCAATGTAAGATGCCTTGGTTGGAGTTAAGTCAATAATATGAAAAATTCGCTTTCAGGGTGGTTAGATAAAGAGCAATTAAGCAAGGCTTCAGCTATTGCAAAAATAGGGCTTAACAGTGATCCAAAAAATAAATGAAAGATGCATATTTGTTCAGTTGATTCCATGGAATTATATCAGTTTTTAAAAATGTTTCCCATGACGAGAAAAAAATGGTTTTACTACTTCTTCCTAAGAATGTATGATTTTAGTTATCACATTTTTTGCCAAATAAACTGGGCATATCATGAACCAGGTCTTAGCATAGGTAGCTAACTGTGAAATAGCGATCATCAAAAAAGACTAGCTAAAACACGAAGTAAACGAATTCTTTTGAGAGGTTGCGCGAGTTTTATTTGCCCGTAGAAGAATATGAAGGTGAATAATAGTTGGGGGATGGGGTATTCTTTAGGCATGGGATATTCTTAAGTACTGAATCTTAATTGCTACCGTTATTTTGAAAAAAAAACCTTCAGTTGATCTTTTTAGTTCAGTTGAGCCTTTATGATGGGCACAAACCCCTTTCTTTCTACTAAACATGGCGCAACCGTTGGGGATTTCTTAGCGAAGTATTGAAATAGCCAGAGGTAGCCATGGAAGGAATAAAAGTTCCGTCACCAGAGTTGCTCGTCTTTTGGAAGCCTTTTTCTTAACAATAAGTGCAAATTCTACCACACGAGTGGTATATAAAAGTTCTCTCCAATTTGGAGCGCAGTTTCTAAAAGAACTGGGGATTTGGAACAAAAGACCTTTATTAAGAAATAAGAGAGAGGTAGTTTGACTATAAAATAGAGTTAATACATATAGTCGGCTGTTCCGAAACCTACCCCCAACCTTTCGTTTTACACTCGCCTCGGACAAATGGAATCGAGGCGAACGATCATTGGAGCGTGTTTGCGAGTAGGGCCAAGGTGTTAATTGAGTCTAGGTTTAGGGGTTACGGAAATGAATATGCCGTTGCATTAGTTTCCTATAACAAGCAGGGTCAAAGGTTCAATTCAACTCCCCGCCCTTTTTTAGGAAACTTTTACACGGTAATTTTCACCCACAGATGGAGATCCAATTTGATATCAGACATGAGAATGTCTATCGAAAAAAACTGGTTGATGTGATGGCTGGCTTCGCTGGTTGAGTGAGGCTTGTAAAAAGGACTGTATAAACAAAAAAGACTGTGCCGTGGAGAACGTTATAACCTTATATTCCTCAGAGAAGTTCTTGACTCTACTCAACGGTAGTTTATTTTCACGAAACTTTGAAGAGTGATGTGCTAATTTAATAAGATACCTTTTTGTTCGACAAGGAATTTGACAAGGCTCGACCATTCGACCCTAGCACCCAACAATCCCAAAAAAGCGTCCGGCACTTTTTGTGTCATTCTAAAACTCGTTTGTTTCAAAAAGGAAAATTACGTTCCTTCGATCAAAGAAATCTATTGGCTGCACTCACATCAAGCTTGAATTTGAGGGAGAAATCAGTTCAAATCCAACCTTGGTTGGTTACAACACATTACTGATGGGTTTCGAGCCGAGTTCCCAAGTTTTGAGGTCACTTATTATTATTTTATGCCCTCATTCACCCTTCGTTTTTCACCCGGAAAATGATTTTTGCATATTATTGACCCACTGTCAGCCAAGGTATTCTTACGTGAAATATCGATTATTTCCCACTAACGTGGACTCCTTGAATAGGCGGCAAAATATAAATGACTTGGGTTTGCCTTAATGGGTCGAGCAACTCAACACGGCCAACGGCCTTGTTTTGCCGCTAGTGGTATCACTGGTATGACTTAAAATACTCACTTGAGCAACCTCTGTGCATGTCCTATTTTAAGCAGACTTATTAGTAGGGCCGCTGAAATCTGGTAAATGAGGTTTTTGGGCATAAAACATCCTTTTTGTATGAAACGCACATCAACGCCTATACCTCATATTTTCTGGGGAAAATTTTTTGGGGGGATAAATCAAAATTCCCGCTTAAATGTGACAATGTTACAAACCTCCGCTTTTAAAACGTTAACATTTGCGGAATTTTTAAGTGAATTCACAATATTCCCAGTTTTGCCAATGCCTCATGGCGTCGAGAGGTAGACACTAAGACACATGCCGACCCTGGTCGGCTTGACAATTCTGCTGGTGTCGGGAGTCGCTGTCGATGGAAAAGATGCCGTTATCACCAAACCATAGTCTGCAGCAGGGTTGTCAGGTGGTTTCAAACCGACACTGGTTTTGAGTTGTCTCAAATACTGCCAATTACATGTGTTGAGGGGGGGGGGCACTCTTGATCCAATGGAACAAGGCTCGTTTTTTTTTGTTCCTTGCGGATTTTTTATTACTGCTACAAGAAATGAGATTCCCCTGTCCCGCTACAAGAAATGAGATTCCCCTGTCCCGCTACAAGAAATGAGATTCCCCTGTACTGCTACAAGGAATGAGATTCCCTGTAAAGAAAGTCAATCATTAAAAGGAAGTTAATCATTAGTGGAATCAATATTTATTTGCTATGATATTATATTATTTACTAATTAGATCAAACATGATACAAAACAACTTTAGCATTGCCAAACTCCAATTCCAAGAATTCCTGGCATATTCGTTTGGCTTACATTACTTGTGATTTAGGTGTTGTTGTCAGGAGAATTCAAGGTGGTTTGCACCAGACCTGTTCAATTATCTTATCTAGATAAAAGATAAAGATAAAGATAAAAGATAAAAGATAGTTTATCTTTTATCTTTATCTAGATACTTTTTTCGGGAAAGTATCTGAAAGTATCTTTATCTAGATACTTTTTTCGGGAAACTATCTTAAAGTATCTTTATCTAGATACTTTTTTCGGGAAAGTATCTTGAACTATCTGTATCTAAATAATGTGTGCTCTCAATCTTTTGTGCTAAAGCATCCATTATGCATTGTTTAGTATGGATTATGCATTTTCCCAAAAAGTATTTAAATAAAAATACTTCTAGCTACTTTTCTTCATAATGCATAATGTCAAATTATTTGTGCATTATGCACATTGAAAGTGGATGCACTATGCATGTTGAGACTTGAGAGTGGACACATTATGCACATTGAGTGAGGAATCTGAGGATGCATTCATTAGAGTCTGTTCACTATTCAATTATCTTATCTAGATAAAAGATAAAGATAAAAGATAGTTTATCTTTTATCTTTATCTAGATGCTTTTTTCGGGAAAGTATCTGAAAGTATCTTTATCTAGATACTTTTTTCGGGAAAGTATCTTAAAGTATCTTTATCTAGATACTTTTTTCGGGAAAGTATCTTAAAGTATCTTTATCTAGATACTTTTTCGGGAAGCTATCTTGAACTATCTTTGTCTAGATACTTTTTCAGGAAAGTATCTTGAGGTATCTTTATCTAAATACTTTGCGGAAAATACTATCTTATCTAGATACTTTTTCAAAGTATCTTGAACAGGTCTGGTTTGCACCAATAATTCATGATAAGTATAATAATAATTCATAAGCTCATGAAGGTTTTGTATTATCTTCAAGAAATAAGGTACAGTCTTGACAAAGGTAAATGGGAATCTGCGATCAAAACTTCGCTACCATTTTTAGTTTTCTTTCTTTACATTGTTAGATCTACTGACGCTGCTCAGTTTAAGAATGCTGGATGTAATGGAAATACCCATAGAAATGGCAAAGGCCCAAAATACGAATTCTTTGGACATTTTCAATCCTTCTAGGGAGCCAAAATACGCCAAAAGCATCAAAACGACTCCGCACCGCAAAGTTTCCACTAACCAATCCCATGGACGTTTGTCACAAATAAAGCCTAGGTTGGTCAAAGTCCAAATAATAAGTCCAATTACCACTAAAGCTGTGGTTTGTGACATGACCTAAAAGTTAACATTTTACAGAATGGTGTGTTCAAATTGAAGAATCAATCAATATTGATTAAGATGAGGTTGATTACCACATTGAATCGTGAAAAATAGTCAAAGACGATGACAACCAAGACAAAATGGACACCAGCATAAACTTTGGTCCATCCAGGGATCTGAGGGTCATACTTGGATCGAGTTTGTCTCTAAAAGTATGATTGAGCATCAATTAGGGGTATTCCAAATGAGAATTAACTGACTACAAGGGAAAATATGTCATATACCTCTGGAACCTGTGTAAGATCTCCTAGCCTTTCTGTGCCTGGAAACCATCCTGGGCCTTTGAGGAAAGCTGAAATTTTTTCCGACCAGGTATTCATTGAATTGGCTTTTTGAAACACTTTGTAATAATACTCGACCTGAAATTAGAAAAGAGAGTTTTTTGTTGAAAGGCATAATTTGGTCAATATTAGTTTCTTACTTGATGTCTAAATGGATTGAAATATTGAGGTTGGTCCACGAGGCCATATACAACACCTCCGTCGTCATGGCGTTCCCATGCGAATGTTCCAAAAATGCGATCCCAGATAATCAGAACGCCAGCGTAGTTCTTGTCAAGACAGTAGCGATTGGAACCTGTAAATGGTTTATCCTCATGAATCTGGTTTAAATTCCCTGAGATTTTGGAAACAAACCATGGTGAACTCGATGATGTTGAGGAGTATTTAAGATGTGTTCCAATGGTCCAAGAGTTGTCACTACTTCGGTGTGAAGCCAAAATTGGTACATAACATTGAATTGTTGGTGAACAATTGCGTGAGTCGGAGGAACAAAGAAGGCCAAAGGCAAGTAAAAAGGCTGAAAATTTAATCAATATTTGCGTATTGCATTATGTGTTAACCTCAGGGTTAGAAGCTTTTTTTTTCGCCAGAATAAGGGAAGAGCGTTAGCCTTTGCGATTGTGCAAAACTTTCAACCGCATATTTTTCCTTGCGTTAAACTATTCCCTTGTAACAATACATGTATTTCAGAGGGGGAAGAACAACAGCGCGGTCCATCGCACTATATATAAGGCCATAAGTATATCGACCCCAGACGGTTTGGGTTCGAATCACGGAGAATTAAATTATTCGTGACGTATAATGTATTCGTATGTGGCGACATTAACAAGCCGCAAATAACTTCTAAAGATATAGACCGTTCAGTCCGTTCTTTCAATTGCGTTTTTTCTTGATTTTTAATCGAAGTACAAAAGTGTCCGTGTTTTCGATGAAAGTAAGAATACAAATCAAGTTTCTTGTATTCATTCAAATTTTCAGTTTGATTGGCTAGGAAGCCCATAACAAGCAAAAAGGGCTGTTTTTCATCATCTTTCTCATTGTGGAACGAGTACGAACATACATTGCGTTGTGCCATGTATTTTGTCATATCATCCAATTTGAAAAGAAAAAAAAAATCTAAATTGCTTCAGGTTGGTCATGGTTTTCAGCAGGATCGGTCCTTCCGTATTTGGGAAGCTAAATAATCCAATACATATTAGAGGTTTCAAGCAAAGAAGAAAGTAATTGACGTTTGAGACACTTCATTGGTAAAAACGTGTCCCAATGGAGTCAAGAGAGATTGGAATTCCCTAAGCTTTAGCGATAGATTTTGACAAAATGAGTCAACACTTTATGGTCAGAAACAGAAAAGTTCAATTGTTTCCCGCATATGAATGGTGGAAGTAAATTGGTGTCCCGCGTTTTTCAGCAATCAAAACCATTGTAGGCAAATCCATTTCTTAAAAGAGTGACAGATGCCCCTTTACTGCTACTAGGCATGAGATTCCCCTGTACCTCTACAAGGAATGAGATTCCCCTGTACCACTACAAAGAATGAGATGCCCCTATACTGCTACAAGGAATGAGATGCCCCTGTACCGCTTCAAGGAATGAGATGCCCCTGTACCGGTACAAGAAATGAGATTCCCCTGTACCGCTACAAGGAAAGAGATGCTCCTGTACCGCTACAAGGAATGAGATACCCTGTACCGCTACAAGGAATGAGATTCCCTGTACCGCTAGAAGGAATGAAATTACCTGTAACGCTACAAGGAATGAGATTCCCTGTACCTCTACAAGGAATGAGATTCCCTGTACCTCTACAAGGAATGAGATGTGGTGGAAGTAAATGGTGGAAGTAAATTAATGTCCCGCGTTTTTCAGCAATCAAAACCATTCTAAGCAAATCCATTTCATAAAAGAGTGACAGCACCTCCGCCTTAGTGTCCATAGGTCCAGCCAATTAGAGCAAGAAATTGAATAATAATTGAAGTAATATATAATTTGAATAATAATAATAATAATAATTGAATAATCCATTGAAATTCTCAACCCCAATTGATTGGAGCTAAAGGCTAGGGATGGGAGGGACTGTAATTTCAATTACAATTACGTAGATTCAACTTCAATTACATTTCTGAGCCAAGGAATAGTAATTGTAATTAATTATATTTTGACCATATAATTGAAGATTTTTTTAATAACAAAATAGCAATTACTTTTAAAAATATTAGTAGAACAAATTGACCATAAATCAATTTGTCAGTTTGTCAATGTGATGCCACTAACAAATAGCTCATATTACAATACACACCCAAGCTTTAATACTTAATTACTTTCAAACCACAAGCGCTTTTGACCATGATATTTGTGTCAGAAGGTATAGCCTTTCTTTCATAAGCAAGGGCAGACAAGTACTGTTTTGAAAAATCGCCATACTTGATACACGTGAACTAAATTCGCGTTTTCTGAAAAAGATAAATATGCTTTGTGATTGATGACATACCACTTTTGATATTTTAGCCCCGTTCAATGGCTTTTGGTTTTGATATATCGCTCTTTTATGCGGATATTTCAGGCATTATAACTTGTCACTTGGTGCATCACTACTTAAAAATTGCAGAGCTGTTTATGTTTCATAGTTTTGGAAAGGTAAAAGGGTCAAAGAGTCGGAAAAAATCTAATTGACATGTAATTTTGTCATATGATTAACATGTAATTGACATGTGATTGTAATTGAAGTCAACTACAATTTCCGGGTGATGTAATTATAATTAATTATATTTGCGACGAAGTAATTGTTATTAATTACATTTCCGACGAAGTAATTGTTATTAATTACATTTCCGACGAAGTAATTGTTATTAATTTCATTTCCGACGAAGTAATTGTTATTAATTACATTTCCGACGAAGTAATTGTTATTAATTATATTTCCGACGAAGTAATCATAATTAATTACATTTTGCAAGCAATTGACTTAACCCTGCAAAAGGCAAAACGGATTAGCTTGCATGTTTTTTTTTTCTTACCCATGATTGAAAAGCCTTCATGAAAGGTTGTCGGAGAGCTGAGGTCAAATTAAATTCTTCAGAGCTGTGATGAACTTGATGCGACGCCCACAAAATGTTGAGTTCTAAGAATAAACTGAATTTTCAGATCTTGTCTTTTTGAGAGGAAATGATGCATTCAGTTTTACCATGGGAAGCTCGATGTACCCAATAGAAACAAAAATCGCACCCAAGAGCTGCAATGATCCAAGTCCACACCGAATCCCATGGAAGTTCATAAATGCAATAATTATCGTAGATGTAGATGTAGAAGAACATCAGCATGTTTTTCATGGTGGCACTATTCAGATAAAAAGAATCCATCATATAACATGTCTAATATTTAAGTTGTTCTTGATTTCTTGATTTAATTTGAATTAAAAAGATTCAAAAGCATTCATGGCATTCATTGTAAAGAAGAAAAAAAATATTATACAAGAATGGTCGTCTACTCACTCTCTAATATTCATGAAATAACCATTGGCGACCGACATTAAACCATCGTTGAATCTGATTCCAGGTTTTCCCTTTAGTAGCAATCCAATATGTTCCAAAATTACAAGAATCAAAAAGTAAGGGCCAGCCTGGATTTGAAAAAAAAAAACATTTTCACCACGAACAGAATTTGACGAAAAGTAAGAACACTGAAACAAAAATCTCAAGAATAATTCAGATTTCATACGTGAATTTTTTGCCCCACAGAAAGTTGTTTTTCCAGGAATGTTTCTTGGATGAACATTGACAAGCCTTCCAATAGACCAATTCTGATGGTCCTCAGGCAAAGTTGACCCTTCACGATTTTGTTGTAAGCAAAAGATTTCAACTTTGCTGTCTTGGGAGGAGGATTCCACTCGATCACCATTCAATTGCAAAAGTTACAGGAATTAAACCTCCTGTTAGGAAAATACTGATATTTTTGGAAAGCTTCAAGGATAGCTAACTTATTTGATGATGTGCATCTTATTGATATCAAATGAATGATTGAGACGCTAAATCCAACCAAGTGTGAGAGTGCCGTGGAGCGGCGTAAATTAGTCATCTAATTTTCAATGATAATAAGTTTTGTAAACTTCATACCTACGGTGATGCCAGGACAGATGAGGAACGGTGTGTTTTAGTTCAATTTCGTTTATTTTTAAGCTTAGAAGGACAAATTTTAAAACATATTTACACCTAACCTGAGAAATAAACAAAATTAAACCAAATTGACAACAAATGGGCCACTCCTCATCTGCTCTAGCATCACTGTAGGTATGAAGTCTACAAAACAAATCTTTGAAAACTAGATGATTAATTGACGTCGCCCCACGGCACTCTCGCAATTGGTTGGATCTGGCGCCTCAACCATTTATTTGATATCAATGACAGAAAGGTTATCTTTGTAGCTTTCCAAAAATATAAGTATTTTCCTAAAAGTAGGTTTAATTCCTGTAACTTTTGCAATTGACTTGTGATCGAGTCGAATCCTCCTCCCAAGACAGCAAAGTTGGAATCTTTTGTCAACAAGAAAATCGTGCAGGGTCAACTTTGCCTGAGGACCATCAGAATTAGTCTATTTAAAATCTTGAGCAAGTCTTACTTTTTGGATATAGTTGCGTTCTGGCAAATCGGACAGTGTCTTAAACATGGAATCGTAAGGGTTGACGGCGTAAAATAAGGATCCGAAACCTTCTTGCACTTCCTTGAATGTAACCATCGTGCTTACAACTCTCTTCACGACTGATTGTGATAGTGAAAGTTAAGTTAGCACTACTTAAAACTCCAGGAGAGGTGTTTATAGATAGAGATAATAGTTTTGCCCTTAGATGTTTGCTTATTTTTCACAGCAACAGATTATTAGAGGTCAAATGCTTCGAATAAGAGACAAAAAAGTCAATGTGACACTACATTTACGTTGAAATTTCAAGACATGTAAGAACGAATGCATAAGCACGGTCGGTTAAATTCAGGCAGAGATTTGGGAGTCAGAATGTCTAAGAATATGTCATAGCCCAGACTCACCCTCCAACACACATGAGGAAGAATTTTAAAAGATTTTCGAGCTTAATTTCTGTTCTTTTTCATTTTTTGTTCTCAATCAATCCAAAGTTAATTTATCCACATTTCACTGATGTAACAAACTCAAACTTTGAAACACCCGAGCCCAAATTCTAACCAATCCCTTGCATGGTTGGTTTAATCCCTCCCGTCGGGGAGAATCCCGTCCCAGGGATCCTGGGGACGGGATAAACGAGGATTTTCCGGGATTTTTGATTTAAATATTAGGGTTACAATATTGTTATTTAGAGCTATGTTCTTATATGTCCAGTGATTGAAAACAGATGTTTTAGTGAAGTTACAATATCATTGCCAGATATTTCTTTCATTTTTGCCATTTGAACTTCTTGAAAGCATTCAAATTTTAGAAAATCCCGTTTTCAGTTAGAAAATTCCCTACCGTGCTCCAGTAAATTTTTTTTTTTTTTGGAAAAATGCAGAAAATCCCGTGTATCCCGTTTTTCGAGTTAGAAAATTCCGTCCCGGAATCCCGAGATCCCAGGGATAATCCCCTGACCAACCCTGATCCTTTACCATTTTATCTTCCAAACACCTAGCTGAATTCGTCAGACCGCAATTATCCATTGTGCCTTGGTCTAGTAAGCAGAGTTACCACGGGGTTTCTAGCCAACACTGCTAAAAGATCTTTGAAATATTGTCACTTCATTCGCTGTCATTTGGAAAATAAAAAAAAAAACCATTCTGCCACATTCTGTCACTTTCAAGATTTATTTTCCCATTTTACTACGGTTGCAAATTGGAGTTTTCGTCAAAAAAAAAAATCGATTTCACTGCTACTGAGTTTGCTCTTCCCACTACGATTTCAGATTTTTACTGCCATAGAGTATTCCATTTTTGCAAAGAGTGGCAGCAAAAACTGCCACCGGGCATCGCTGCAAGTAAATCAAAACTAGAGCCTGAACCGAGAAAAAATATCAGCGGAGATCGAGACCTTGCGTTGCCAGTAGTGATGTGAAATCTGGGCTTGGGCAAGTTTTTTCACGGGAGGTTGCAAGGTAGGGTCACCTAATGGAGGTTTTGTGCTTTGCTAACTAACTTAAGCAAACACAAATTTGAGGTTAATTTGCAACCCTGATCCAAAGTTACGAAAGTCAGGGGCGCGTTTCAGTGCTTCTTAATGAAAAACCGGTTTATGAAGATAGGTGGGCAGAATGGAATACCATTTCACTGAAGGTAAATTCATGTTCCATGTCACGAAAAAAAGCTTGCCCAAGCGTCCAAGTCACATCATTAGTTGCCAGACCAATCTTCCGTTGATTTCCAACATCATTGCCAGGACACAATCTTTGATGCCACTTTTTGGCCTCATCAACTATGTTTCCTCGATGACTATCATTTTTTCGAAAAGGATCATTTCTCAAAAATGGGTACCATTTCAGCTAAATGATGCTACTCAAAAGAAAATAATCGTCAAGGAAAAAAGGACCAAAAACTAGCATCGTATATCTTGCCCTGGCAACCATGCTGGAAATCAACGTAAGATGGGTCTGGCGCACAGACCATATAATGGCTAGACCTCGCTTCGTGCGAGAAAAAGGTGGACAACTTTGCTTCATCAGCTGGTACATAACACTACACCCCAAAATGGTGGGAATTTCGAACTTTTCAAAATTTTGCCAGCGTGGCCAAATCCTGAACAAACTCAACGTACCGTACGTACTTTGTTCTTGAGGCGAACGAACGTCGTTACTTCTGAGCACGCGGTCGCCCTGAGATTTTGAAGCTAGCGCAGCTGGGCCAAGTGGTGTCACTTTTCTCTCGCCGACGGTAAGGGCCAATGCGACATCTAGTCATTTTATGATCTGTGGTCTGGCGACGCAAGGTCTTCGCTGATGTTTTTCTCGGTTCAATGAAACAGTACGGCCATGACATTCACAGGTCTTGCTTGAGATCAAGTGTCTCCACATAGTTAGAAAAGAAACGGGAAGGACCAAAAAGAAATTCTGACTTACTTGAAATATTAACTAAATTTAAATATCACAATCAACTTTGTCCAAACTCTCCTACTATCAAGACGACGCCCTTTTCGAAAAATTGCAAGTTTTGATGTTTTTTTCGCCTTTTTTAGAATCACACAATACTGACAAATAAGAGTGTTTTTTTGCATTTCCCTTTTGTAACCCTTAGATATGGATGAGATCATTACATCAATGAGATAATTGGCACCATTTGCAGAGTGCCTTGCTATTGTCCCTCAAAAGGAGGAGGGCAGATTTTTGTGATAGAATGGAGTGTTTAATATTCCAGAGTACAAAGAAAAATAATCTGCTAGTGGAAGAAACTGATGTGATTACTCTCAAAACAATCATTTTTAAGCATCAACCAAATAAAGAAGTCCATGAGCCTCAATTAGAACTGAAATAGAAACTGTTTATTTACTAAAAACTCTAAAAACTCTAGAGCTCACATTTGTCCCGCCAACCCTGAAGTTAAAATGTATTTCCTTTTAGGAGTTACACATCAGAAACTGAAAGTTTGAAAAGGGTACAAAATAAATAAAAAATCAATGAAGCACGTGATTTTGACTCATAAAAAGTAGTACAAAAATTACGTATGAAAATGCAGTTGTACGCGTAAGTTTGTTTTTGGGAGTGGCTCTCAATGACAATGACGATTATCATTGTACAATTAAACGTACTGCAATTACGTCTCAGGTCATGTTTTCATTACTTCAATGATCTGCTCTCAAGTAGCACAAACATTTCAGGGTCTCCTTTGTGTTCATAATGCCTCAATAAAGTTACATGGATAAATGTGGGCAATCCTTGCACCATCATAAAGAAAATATCTAACATAATTTTGATTACAAGTAGCCTGTTGATACTAAGCGTTGAAAAACACATGAAACATAAGAACAGCGCTGATCTAGGTGCCGCAAAAGGGCCGCTGATTAGCAATCAACTCAAGACAAAATGTTATTGTGCAAATAAGGAAAAATTGTGAAATAATGCTTCATGTGATGGGATGAGTCAAACCGATTTGACTAAACTCACAAAAAAAACAAGAAATCAAACATTATTTGGTAAGGAAAAAATGGATTTCAAAAAGAATGAACTGAACAAACACAGAAACTCAATCTGAAATTGAAATAATTTCTTAATCAATTAATTAATCCACCAAAAATCGCCTTCATCATGGTTGGATAATCAGTAAGGACATGTGTGGAATCGTGCGTTCAGGTAGATTGAGTAGGAACCTTAAGCATATTATTCTTGTCAGATATGCTTCATTAGGAGTACTTTATTCTAACTCCTTATTCAATATGGATGTCAAAATGTGGTTTTCATACAACCAACATACAGCATTCATCGACATTTTCATTCTCTGCAACTCGTACCATAACAATTCCTAATTTGTAGTGGGAGTTGACCTGCCTTAAGCTGAAATGGCTCAGACCCCCATCATTGGGTTATTTTACCTCAGGTAAGTTAAATAGGCCAAGTTCATGGATTTAACGAGTGGAAAATCGTTGAAAAAAAATTTGAAAATAAAAAAAGTTGAAAATGGAGTGACTAAAAATCCCTTTGATGGTGGGAATTCTTCTAAAATAAACAGATTAGTAGGCGAGGGCCACAGTGAGGACTCTACCGGGGTCTACATTCTCTCTCAGAAACTAGTGAAACACATCCTTTGAGAAAGCCCAAGCGGCCAAGCCCATTGATCCTCTTTTCTATCGGAATCTTTGAAGTGTAGTTAAGTTCTTTCGTTGATTATCTGGTCTTCGTAAAGTGCCTTTACCCGCCATAATGTTTGGGTAAATTAAAGTGGAATCACGGTGTTCCGAATGGCTTTTTAGGTTTGAATCAAAATACCCAAAAACACCATGGCACTTTTTGGACCCACAATTCAATAGGGAACAGCTTTACTTTTATTGTATTATATAAGATTAGGTCCAGGGAAAAAGTTATATACCTAAAAACCTATTAAATATAACATTTTTTAACAAACTATTTTATCCATATTTAGAGACCATTTAGTTACCTAATGAATTCAAATTGAATAAAAATTCATTCAGCAACAGCTGAGTTATATGACTTTGAATGGTCCATTTTTGACCCCAAAAAGCCGAAAAACGCTACAGTTATATGAAAAAACAAATTCCCAAAGATTTCACATAGTTTTTCAATATTGCAAAAATGAATGATTTTTTTAAGTTTTGGAACTTATGTCAAAATAGCTCAAAATATGAAAAAATATCACTTATATATGACCATTATATAGGACCATTCAAAGTCAAATAACTCAGTTACTGCTGAATGAATATTTATTCAATTTGAATTCATTAGGTAACTAAATAGTCTCTAAATATGGATTAAATAGTTTGTTAAAAAATGTTAAATTTAATAGGTTTTTAGGTATATAACTTTTTCCCTGGACCTAATCTTAT
>JAAGOF010000095.1:101545-126736 GCA_010645155.1 Tigriopus japonicus
GAGTCACTGTTGGCAGATCTGTACAACCCTTGAATAGTAGGTTGGTCAGGAATAGTATTCAAAAATTTGTCCAATCCTGCCTTAAATGCTGTTAGAGGATCAGCTCCTACATATTCCAGACGAAGGCAAATAGGCAACAAATTGAACAATGAAGGAGCCCGATAAAGAAGAGAGGAGGACTTCATTGTGTGAACTAGTGCTCTCAGGGCGCACGTAAAACCTCTACGATCGCTACAACTGATTTCAAATCTTGGGTTAGGACAGAGCCCATGAAAGCCCATGAAAACATACAGTATCAGATACCTTTCATACCTTCTCTGAGTACTGTACAGCCCTAACTTCTGGAGCCTCTCCCACTATGACAACTCTCTAATTCCTGTGATGTTCTTAGTGAAACATCTTTGGACCTGCTCGACTTTTTGCAAACCTGCCGAACTCATTGGAGCCCAAATGGGTGAGGCATATTCAAGATGCGGTTGAACATTCGACTTAAACAGAGTTGGCATCGTAATACTATCTCTGGACTTGAAAGTGCGATAGATCCAGCCACACGTTTGAAATGCCTTACACCACAGACCATATAATGGGTAGACCTCGCTTCATGCGAGAAAAAGGAGGACAACTTTGCTCTCACTTATAAAGGACACAAAAATTAATTCAGGGTTGCATGAGCAAAAAAGACAAAGTTCCGTGGTAAGATCCATTTCGACACTCAAGAGAGTCCTTCTTCTACAAGATGTCCCTTCTAAATTAAGACCGAAAGATTCCTCCTACCTTTAGTGCACTGGCCTTTTATTAGTTTAACACTTTTTGTTTAAACAAAATGTTTTGCGTATTCTTTTGGCAAAGTATTTTTTTCCCTTGCTTGTTCACAGGTTTTTAACCAATGCAAGGGAATGATTTCCTTGCAATGTTTGGTATTAGTTAAATTTTTTCATCAATATTTGTAAGAAAAAATCTAACTTTTCAAAATTGGCTTTTGAACTTCCCTGCTCTCCCAGTAAGATGAGGCTGCTTGACATACCGCACAACTTGCTCAAAATTATTGTCAAGATGTCTTTCCTCATTTCTGGGACAAGGATTAATGTCCTGATTCATCTCCAGGTCTCAATTGGATGAAAATTTCCTTCTCGTCCATTCCGAAGAGGCTCGTCAAACTGATTGAGTTGCATGCCTGTGTTGAGGCTGCAGTTGGTAGATTGAAGGCTGTGGTGAAGACCAAAGGTGGCCATGATGAAATCAAACTTTTGTTTGCCAATGTAAGGCATTTGGGATTGTAGTTATGTGACAAGGCCATTGATTGAATGAATGAATTTAAGTGGTATACCCTGTAGAATCATAGGTGACATTACATTCGAGGGAAAGTTGGTTTCTTCACCTTAAATGAGAAGAAATGATTACTTTGTAGCAATGCCCACCTCAACTCGCAACGGAACTTTGTTTTTTGTTCACGAAACCTTGAATTATTTTTTGTGTGTCACCTTTGATTCTACAGGGTATATCGCCTAAAATTCATCCATTCAATCAAAGGCGTTGTCACATAACTACAATCCCAGATGCATTACCTAGGCAAACAAAAGTTCGATTTACATAATGGCCACCTTTGGTCTTCACCACGGCCTTCAATATTCCCACAGGCTTGTACCTTAATAAGTTTGACCCAAAGCCTCTTCAGAATGGACTAGATGGAAATTTTCATCCAATTGAGGCCTGGAGATGAATGAGGACATTTATTCTTGTCTCAGAAATGAGAAAAGACAATAATTTTGAACAAGCTGTGTGGTATGTCAAGCAGACCCATCTTGTTGAAGGAGCAGGGAAGTTCAGAGGCCATTTTCGCACATTTAAAATTGATTTACAAAAACTTTTGAAAACAAAATAGTTTGCCAAAAGAATACGCAAAACATTATGTTTAAACGAAAAGAGTAAAAGTAATATAAAGCCAACGCATTAAAGGTAGGAATCTTGTATTCCCCACCTCAAAACGGAACTTTGCCCTTTTTTGCTCACGCAACCTTGAATTAATTTTTGTGTCGTTTATAAGTGAGAAGGCGATGGTCATCGAGGTTGCGAGACCAAATTATCAAAACGTTCCGCAACAGTTTCAAAACGTTTTTCTCCAGAGGGTCCAGAAGAGACCTTGCTTTTCCAACCCAAAGTATCCCATGTTTTTGGGGTAGAAATGGGGGTTTCTTTTATTGCTTTCTGTCTAAATTGCAATGGATTTTCGAAAGCCAAGTTGTCGATATTTAACACGTTTCATGTGCAAACTATCAAGTGACAACTAAAACTTTGACACAACAAAACAAAGTAACATAAAAAATACATTTAAGCAAAAAGATGTAATAACATTTGCAACGCATTAAAAAAATGATCTTTTTTACAATTCGGATGCAGAAGTTCAAGTGTCTTAATTACAACAATATTTTGCAATTGAAAGGAATTGCAATTAGTTATTGCTAAAAATACCTGAAAAAAAAATTAAATGAAAATGGAAGCTCTAAAAGAAAGCAAATTTGTGGCCAATTTTTAGTTAAAGGTCATTTCGTTTGAAGAAGGCTTGTTTGGTTTACAAGGAAAAATGAACAGTTCAAAAGTGGATGAGATCGTTTTCTGTCCTTTTCTGTACTAAACCAAGGAAATCGTAAGACATGGAAGCCTCCGCTCAGGTGTTCAGCTCTGGATTTTTTATCAATCGAATTCCATTCATTTAAATGACTTTGTTTTGATAAGAATGATTAAACAATTATATAAGGATGTCGTTTGCTGAATTTCAACATGGTACATTACTCCATCCACGAGAAACAACGTTTTCAAATTTGCTACAGTTGCAATACATACGCGCGGAAGGGAGAGAAAAATTGACCCTACAATCGTCCATTTGGACGATTGCAGGTGCAAATGTTTGGTCGGAAGAGCGCCCTATTCTCTACGCTTCAAATTACTCTCACTGCCATAAATTTCAGTCAATCAAGTTGAAATTAAGCATGTGAGCTTTGCATTACCAATCAAACACTTGGTTTCATAAGATTTTTCTCTGTCTAACACAGAATTCGAAAAATGGCTTTTGCCAGTAGCCGAGGCATCCAGGTGTTTAGTGATCCTTGACTAAACTCATCTAGTAATGCTTTGTCCACGTCAGTCGAGTTGATAATATCTTGAATATCTTCGTGTTTCTCTTTCAGCCTGTCCTTAAAAAACTTGCAAAAGTTTGATGAACAATTATTACAAAAAGTTCACCTCTTAAGAAATTAATGAATTGCCTCCTGGATAAATTTTTGAAAGCTTGAACACATGCCATCACATATGGACCACATATGCCATTTTTTTCATTTTTTCATTCACAAATCATCCTGCATCTGCCTGAGGTTTCTTTTTGTTTTCTTTTGATTTTTTTTCAGTTATTTTTAGCAATAACTAATTGCAATTCCTTTGAAAATTTTACTTTGTTTTGCTGTGTCAAAGTTGTAGTCGTCACTTGATAGTTTGATACTTTGGGGTTGGTAAAGCAGCCTTTTCTGGGACCTCAAAATAAGTTTTGAAACTTGTCGCGGAACGTTTTGATAATTTGGCTACGCAACCTCGATTACTATCGCCTGGATTTATCGCCTAGACAACTTTGCTTCATCAGCTGGTACATAACACTACACCTTAAAATGGTGGGAATTTCGAACTTTTCAAAATTTCGCCAGCGTGGCCAAATCCTGAACAAACCCAACGCACCGTACGTACTTTGTTCTCTTTGTTCTCGACGCAAGCGAGCGTCTTTACTTCTGAGCACCCGGTCGCCCTGAGCTTACGAAGCTAGCGCAGCTGGGCCAAGTGGTGTCGCTTTTCTCTCGCCGACGGAACGGGCCAATGCGACATCTAGCCATTATTTGATCTGTGCCTTACACAGTTTCAATAAGGGAAGCTCAGTAAACATCAGCTGGGCCTGTTTTTTGCTCCGTAGCACCGTCGTGGCCTCTGGTGTCTCATTGCTTCACTAAAATTTTACGATCGCATCTCATTCTCGACCGTTTGTTGAGGAGCAACTGACCGTCTGAAATATTTGATCTGAGCAGAACAGGAAAGAACAGAATCACCAGAAAAGGGCGGCGCGACACTACGGAGCACAAAATCAACAACCTTTTTCTCGCTGTGCTTATCCAATTGGATATGCTCATCAAACTTTCCATCATCTTGGATGACAGCTCCTAAATCCCTCATGGACGATACCTGCTCAACAGCACCACCTCCATTGTCTTTTGCGAAACATCTAATTTTGACGTCCCATACGATGTGCAGAATTTCATCCCGTTCAATGCCATGTTACTCTCGCCAAACCAAGAGTAAACTTTCTCAAAGTCCTCAACTAAACATTTTGAGCATTCATTCCTTCACACAAACTAATTTTGTGTCATCAGCATATGAAGAAATACTGGCTTTTGTTCTAAACTTCTGGAGAGGAGCAATGAAGAGAAAAAACAGGAGCGGACCCAAAATTGAACCTTGTGGAACACCTGACTTGACATCATACATGCCACTAAATGATCCTTCAACCTTGACTATTTGCTTCCTATCACTCATGAAACTGCCAATCCAATTCAGGACCTTACCCTGGATCCCAAACTCTTTGAGTTGATCAAGCAAAAGACCATGATCTACCTTATCAAAGGCCTTGGCAAAGTCAAGATAGATTACATCAACTGACTCGCGCCTTTCGAGCTCTTCAATGATATGCTCAATATGGTCAACCAATTGGGTGACTGTACTAAAATGGGCTCGAAACCTATGGTGCCCTGGGGAATGATATCATGGGCTTCAAAATACTCAACAAGCTTGGACTTCATGATCTTCTCAAACACCTTTGCAATACTGAAAGTCAGAGAAATGGGCCTATAATTACTAGGGAGTGACTTATCTTCGCCCTTAAAAATTGGAACGACATGAGCTACTTTTAGAGAAGAGGCAAACTTGCCCTGATCTAAGATGCGACGCATCAAAAAGGAGAAAACAGGGGCAAGAATCTGTGAACATTTCATCAGAAACTGAGATGTCACACCATCAGGTCCAGGAGAACTCGAGAGCTTTAGAGCTTTAAAGCTTTAAGCTCTTGATGGACTCAAAAGCATCTTGATCTGTGACTACAAGATCCTCCAAGCTTGTCTTTCGTCCCGAAATTTTGCTTTATCTTGCCCAAATATAGCTTCTTTATTTATGCTTTAGCCTTTGGGACCGGTCGAACACTGCATTTGAAGTATGCAACCTCACTGGGTTGTCTATTCCACGGAACTTTAAGTATAGGCCTCTCGTCGTCACGATTACCCTCCATGTAATAAGTACTTATGGTCAATCACCATCATTGTCTTAAATAGAGCAAGATTTACCTAACTGACTTACACGTAGTGAATGATGTGATGTCACCTTTTATTTTCGATGAAATCGCCATTAGCAAAACGTGTTTAACCCGTATTGATCTTCCCGGTCAATGGGAGGGTTAGATTCCGACAATTAGGAGAAAAGGCTATTTACATGTATTTAGATTGCGTCTAAGTAGTTTTCCCATTGCGTTTCGGGGCAATTCTTTTTCAACAAATCTGATTCCACCCCGCAATTGTTTGAAATCGTCCACTTTGGCAGCGACAACGTCTAGGATCTCCTTTTCACTCATTTTGCATCCAGGGGTCAATCGAACCACGCCAGTTGCCAATTCTTGAGAGGCTGGATCAGGCTCTCCGTAGACGCCAACCTCTTCCACCCCGGGCAATTGTTGGATGATAGTCTCCAGCTCAAAGGGGTGAATGTGATTATTTTTGTACTTTATGATATCTTTCATCCTTCCGTCAAAGTACAGGATCCCGTCCTCATCATAATGGCCAAAATCGCCAGAGTGGCAAAATCCATCCTCATCACAAAATTTAGCCGTTTCCTCTGGCTTGTTGAGGTAACCAGGGAATGGATAAGGGGGCTTGATCAAAATTTCGCCAACTTCATGAGGTTTAAGGGCTTTTTGGGTATTGGGATCCACAATTTTAACCTGATGTCCTTCAGTAACCGGTCCCAGGCAAGTTAAACTGAGGGACATGGAAACGAGAAAAGCAACTTCGGTCATTGAGTAGCAATTGACAAATACCACATTAGGGAACACACGCTTAACGTCATCACCCATATGTGGATGGAACGTGGTTCCAACTGGGATGATCACCCTGACGCGACTTAAGTTCAAGTCGGTAGGGACATCTTTGATCTCAGCCAGTTGAGCAACGTGATGAGTTCCCATTACCATTTTTGTGATTTCGAACTGATCGCAAGCCTTCAAAATCAACTTGATATCTTTTACCAAGTCAGAGTCCCGGAAAAAGACCACTTCATGACGCATTCCACCAATTACCATCTCGCCAAAACCACTGATGTGGAACATGCAGGTTGTAAGAAGATCCCATCCAGGGATCGTAGATTTGCCATAAACAAAGCGATGCTTAATGAAATTAAAGCTCATTTGAATGCCTTTGGGAACCCCGGTTGTTCCTGAAGACCAGCTAATATAGGAGACTTGGTCCGTGGAAAAATCCGTAATTGGCTTAGGATCGGGAAGTTTGTCAGACTTGATAAGATCACTTAACATGGGAATTCCAGCCTCCTTAGGATAATTACATGGTTCAAGAGGGTCATCCAAAACGATAAGATTGGGATCCACGCCTTCAACCTTGGCAATTGCTTTATGAAACTTTTCAGCATTCGTTGGGGCACAGATGACGATGAGTGCCTGTGCATCTTGAATTTGAGTGATCACTGTACTCTCCGCCAGATCTGGATCCGTAACAGATGGAATGGCACCACAAACCCACGCCCCCAATGCTAAAGGAAAGTATTCCAAGGAGTTAGGAATGGAAATCTGCATCTTATCGTTTCTCTTTAGTCCAAGTGAAGTGTACACTTTGGCGTACTTCCTCGCCATTGGTTCCAACTCCGAGAGCATAATCTTTTGCGTTGCATCCATGCCATTGATGAGAAATGGGCGGTCTCCTTTGGTCGCAACTCGAGTTCGAAGGGCCTCAAAGTAAGATTCGACTAGTGGCTTATCGGGGGCCGTGGGAAGAACCTCAGAATGATCTATTGGGGTGTCGGCAACGATGATGTTATCCTTAGTGATGGTCATTTTGATTCAATGTGCTTGCAGTTCAATGGCTATCTTGAAACTAAACTCGACTTCGCTAGAGTAAACGCACTTTAATCAAATATGGGCAAGATAAGACATGATTTGTCCACGCTGATCTATTTGCTCAAGTGTCATAGTCCACCTCATTCGATCGAATGTTGGAGAGCGCAGGAGTGGAAGAGTTTGTGAAATGACGTAAATATTAGGTGCGGTCAATTGAGGAGAGGCAAACACGCCCAGGTTTTGTCCAGTTGCACAAAGAGGCAATCTTTTCAGGTCATGTGTCATGTAGGTACAAAAGAAATACATTACTTGCCAATAGTACTAACTTGTTTCAAATAATATAGTAAGACTAAAGGTCGGGGACTTATGTGAAAGCTTTAGCAATACTTTTCAAAAATCTGATCATCCGAAAAGATGATGAATAGTGCAAAACAAATGATTACCTGATAAAAATAGAAATGGGCCACTCTGACCACATATACCAGTTACAAGGCAAGAAGAGTGAAAGTAAGAAGGGGAGGGTGTAAGTTCAATTTAAATTCAGCCAGAACCTCAGTGCAGTTATTATGTGCAGCAATAATTCCAGAAAATTGGAATGGAGGTAACCGTGTGATTGCACATGCCATTTCAAGATCTTCAAGAAAAAAAAATTCCATCATGATATTCGTGCCTTAATTGCTTAATTGATTAAAGTGTCACGTCAAAAGTTTGAACGTTGCCATGTCATTTTAATGTCATTACAGTTTTTTGTGCAGAATTTATTCTGTTGCAATCAATATAAGAAAAAATTTCAATGAAAGAGTTCGTCTAACGGAAAGAAATAAACTAAAAAAAATTTAAAAAAATACAAACGTACGTTTGTATTGCCTCTAAATAAAAACCGTACAATTGTACGTACTTTGTGTTTTCGTGTTTGTCTTTGAGCGCCGGTCTTATCTGGAATTAAGGATTAATTCTAATTCTGGACTGATTCATGTATCGTCCTCCTAAGTGGCTGCTATGCAATAGTTATGGATTGAAAGGGTCCGTAACCGGAGCTTGATGTTGAAGTAGAACGGGGATTGAATCGAGAATGAAACCGAAAGCTCAGTTACAGATGCAAAATCAAATTTGTATGTTGCTAGTTAAAAACCTAACGATATCTTTCACCGGCGAGTAGATTTTGCTTCAAAGTCAAAATACTTGAATGAGATTAGCTAATGAGAAGCCAATATATAAAAATCAACATCAGCGAATAACAGGAATCTTGTCACGTCCAAGAGTTATGATTTAATGAAAAATGTCCAGGTTCAGAGGTTCCCTTGCTGGACCCCTCAGCTCCTGTCGTTCTTTTGTTCTTTTATTTCTTCGCGCTTTGCCACCTGCTTTAAGAACATTAGAATGAGTGATTTATCAAGACACGTAAATAGACAAGGGGTATGTTTGAAAGGAACCAATTCCTAGACATTCCGAAACAGATTTGTCATCTGATGGTACATTGAATTTTTCTCCAAAGCTCAGTAATGGAGATAACTAAGACTGAAACCTTAATGAATAAACATGTGCATCAGGGGTAGGCAACCGTTGAGGTACGGCCCACATGTGGGCCCAAGGCTGGTCTTTGATGGGCCCAGGAGCTATGGGGAAAGTCTTAAATAGGGGGCCTGCGAGGCATCCACTATACTGTACTTGTGGGCCCAAAGCTCGTTGATCGTTAATTTGTGGGTCCCTGAACCTACCAAAGTCTATTTGGTGGGTAATCAAATTTGGTGAACCTTGACAAAAAGTGGTCGCCGACCCCTTGTGGATGATATAAAAAATCAAAGTAACCTTTTCAAGGTGAAGAATTGAAAATACTGAATATTTGACCCGAACTTGAATACATTCGATTCCAAAGTACACCTCGTCTAATGGGTCGACACATGATTTTCAGCAGAAACATATCAATTGCATTCTTCTACAAATGTGACCTGAGGCTTATCTTTAAAAAGTCCTACCTTGGACGTAACAACGACATTGAGTAGCTTAATAGAAAAAAAAATGAAATGACAGAGGTGTTGGGTTCGATTGACAAATTTGCCGTCGACCTCTAATCTTTCCCATGGCAAGATGGTTTCATGAAAAAAATAAATCTGTCAATAAAAGGAAAGGAAATCCACGGGTTGATTTCATTTTTGAGTGTTTGTTGAATTTTTTTTCTGGAGTCAAATCACAGCTTCGCGGGTTGCGATCTGATAGAGGCTCTCGGCCCTGTGGCGATATTGCCGTTCCACTGAACAAGCATTAATTTTTATCTCAGCCTCAGGGATGACCCAATGATCGCCCTTTTAAGCCGTCAAGGGGCGTGACTACTGCAAGTTACTTAATACCACAGGCCATTAGGACTCGGCAAGCATTGCAAGTAAAACCCATGAAAAGTCTTCAAATTGGATGACAATCGCTCCTTGGCTTCGATAGAGAAGATCGTCAAATGAGAGGGTGTAGCGCAATTGATTAACGCGCGACCGAGTTATGCTCGGATTCATGTGTTCTGACTTCTGATACATCCCAGGCCTGTGCGTTCTTCTAGTCAAATGAAAAAAAAAATGCATAAAGGTGATAAATTACTAGTCAAACGAGTCCAATAAATGTGCCAGGGGGCTTCACACCTTGAAACTCTTTGATGCTATTTGCGTGCTTTTCACGATGTTTTAGGTTCGATCCAAGGCTCCCCACCTCATTTCCATTTCTAGTGGATTCATGCCTCGAATGACACCCTCACCGAAAACCTAGAACGGGCCTATGTCTCAATGGACAAATCATACCAAATTGATAATAGATTGTACACAAAATCCAATAGGGCAAGTCCTCGCAATAACGATTATCATAAAGAAATGATGGTTAGATGACAAAAGTTGTCAAATCACAGCATTTTAGCATATTCTTGGGAACATTCTGGCCGTATCCTCAGTAAATTTTAAGTCCAATTGGGGAACTCAATTTGTTTTAAAGATATCTGGGTTTCAAAAGAGTTCTAGTTTTTTTTTCATTGACTAACATACAGAAATGTGAGAAAAATAACAAATGTTTGTATTTTTCAACTCTACCGATATCAAAAGATTTCAATTATATGAGCTAGCTTTCGATGAATCCAGATATTGAGGCCATAGATAAGGAGAGTTGGAGGAACATTAGAATTTTCAAACATGCTCCTTTAACAAAGCTTCTAAATTAGCCGTAATAAATTCGGCTTCGTATGTTCTCTTTCAATTTATTTGCCCACCATTCTTTCAACATGAAAAAAAAGTATAGCCAGTACTGTTTTCACCTCCTCTTTGGACAAGTTAATGAAGTCAAAAAATGAGTCATGCATGGTCAAGTTAGAGGTCATTGGCGGAATTGGCTGAGATTGGCTGAAATGTAAAGGACTTTCTAAGGACAGCCTTGAGTTGGAATGAGTGAGCTCAGAGAGAGCTTGCCCGTGCTCACCTTTGCTCTCTTTTCGTTTCACTTATACATCAGAAATAGCTACAGTACGCAAGTGTTCGGTATTCAGATGGTAGATGTCCATAAAACCCGTAACCGTTCCTTTTCTTTTTATCCTCAAGTGAAGCATACATAACTTCACTAACTTGCCGTGGTTTTAGCCTTGAGCCACATATTTGGCCACTTTAGGGAAATGTCGATCTGGAACATTTACTCAATGTAGCTTGGTTTTGATGGATGCATGAGCAACGACATTTAATCGAATTCACACGCGAACTAGAGCCAATACCATTTTCCATCCATGTTCCAACAAGCCCCACATTTCACTTAAGGAGCTTACGTTCAAGGAGCAGAAGGCTGTGGATTTTTTGGATAGAATTGGCCACAAAGAACACATTTTTTCTTGCATCTTAGCAATGTTAAACCGACAGAGAATTGTCATCACAGTACTATGGGCAGTGCTGTCATTGTCTGTTACTGTTGTGGATGTTCAAGGTAAGAGTACTTAGTTTTGAACATTCAATGAATGATTGACGAATTGTTCTTGTCTTTTTTGGGGCAACAGGCGTTTTCATTAGCAGCATCCAAGAAGACGGCATTTTTTCAAATAAGGCCTTCATGAAACTGAAGAATGGATTGCCGCGGAACTTGATTGATTTTACATTGTGCACACGCCTCTCATTGAATTATTTGCGTGGAACAAAAAACTATTGGCTGTCATTGGGCAATCTGACACATGACACTTTGCTAACAGGTGGTAAGTAATCTGTAAAACAGTGCTCACATTCACCGCACAAAAAGTGAGTTTATCAATAAGGATGCATAAATGTAGCATGAGTGAGCAATTCAAATCATATTTCCAGCGGTAAAACAGGATCTTTGACTTTTTTTGCAGATCTAAGTTATTTACATTTAGATTATATATGTTTCACAAATGTGTTCCTTGGTTTGAGCTTGGTTGATAATGTGCTCAGTATATTTGCGAGAAAATTAGACACAAAAAATCATTTGTTTTCAAAAAGAAATCACGCCATTGAAAGTAAAGATTTTTTACAAAACAACAAAGGAGAACGGTATGCAATACAGTTTTGAACCCAGGAGGACTCATGTATTAATCCCTAATTCCTTGTTTCTCCGTTGTCAAAGAATATAAAAAGCATATAACATATTTGAACTTTACTAATGAAAACTTGAATTCATTTATGCCTCTTTTGCTCTTCTCTTGGTTCTCTACAATTTAAAATCTATCATTTTTTGCTATAGTTGAATGTAAGTATGGTTCTAAGGTTTAGAACCATATAGAATCTAAGCCACACATTTTAGGTCTTAAACAGATTGTACATACCATATGGATATTTATATATTGGATAGCTCCAAAATGACGTCAGAAACATCGGTTTTTGGCTTTTAGCACATGAAGCTTCATAGTTTTTGAACATTTTCAAACGAAAATATGAAGTGTTTTGTGTTAGAAACTGGAGCTAAATTTTACTTTGATTGTAATTCAGCATATGAGGTCAACGAAAAAGAATCCCTAATAACAGTGAAACGATACCATCCCACAATCCGAGAAGAGGTGTCATTGCGCTTTGAAAACGGGTTCAACTACCAGGACTGGGAACATTTTTGTTTCGTGTTCCAAAGTTTTGCCCAAGTCCCATATCCTGGAGGAGATATGAACCTCACAATTAAGGCATATTACAATGGGGAGTTTATCCGAGAAGGTACAGTACTTGATAAACAATGATACGGCAAAAGACTCGTTTGGAGAACAGAACTGGTTTTTTTTTGTATTTCAGTCACCAATGTGGTTCCCAAATCTAGTTTTGTGGAAATTGCCGAAGGAGCTACAGTACTATTGGGACAGAAACAAGACAACTCACGAAAGGAATATGATGTGGAACAATCATTCAGTGGGCGCTACGCCGATTTATCCCTATGGAGAGGTCAGTTGGTCAATGAAGAAATCAAGGCACTCGCCAATTGTAAGACCGTTTCCAATCGAGGCATCATCGTTGATTGGGACGTGAGCAAATTTGAATTCGATTCCAATCATGTGTCTGTTCAAAAAGAATTGAGTGATGATAAACCGTGTTCCAAGGACGATCTCCACGATTTAGCTCTCTTTAATTACGGGGCCCCACGAGAGACATTTAAGTTCTTGTGCGACAAATTAGATGGCCAATTGCCCGTTTTTAAGACAAAAGAGGAGCGAATCAATGAATACCAGGTTATCAAGAGAACATTCCTTCAAACTTTTGACAATTTCACATGTTTGTTGAAGGATCAAGGTCCTAACCAAAAACAAAAAGAGGTGTTCTTTTGGACTGGAATCGAAGAAGACACGAATCAGACGGAAAATGTTTTCCTTGATTCGTACTCACTACAACCATTGGATTGGGATGTGAACTTATTTCCCGGTCCAGCGTCCGGAGATATCAAGTGTACCATGGTGCGTGGCAAAGAATTTCTGGCCAAGGAGAAATGTGAATCTGAATTGCCATGCGGTTATTGCAATTTCAACCCCAAGAAGAAGTTAATCCTAAAAGGTCTTTGTATTGGAGACCTGTCTGAAAATGGGGACTTTGACACCGAATATTACGTTTCTGGAATGATAGATGAGCGTCCGCATTTCAAAGGTCTGAGGGCGAGTCATATCTACTTCAATAACACGGACCAATCTTGGGTTTTGGCTTCCTTGAAATCTCCAGGTAAAATGTCCATGATCCGAAATGAAGCCCTCACCACCGGGTTTCCCCTGGGAAGAATGGCGTGGACAATACAAAATGCAAAGCCGAATCAAAAGGGAATTTGCAACTTAGTCAATGGGGAGCAACACTTCTTAGCTTTGTCTGATTGCTATCCGAACGGGTTCACTTGCACAAACGGTGGTTGTGTCAGTTTGGATGAAAAATGTAATTCTATTCTGGATTGCGAGGATGGCTCTGACGAGGAGGATTGTGAGTTCCTTGTCGTGGACAAAGATTACGCCAAGGATAAGTTACCTAAACGTGACACTGAGAAAAGACCATTGCAAGTGTTCTTCAGCATCGACATTGGAGCTTTTCCAGAAATTGATTCAACCAACTTCAAGGTCAATTCGAACTTTGATATCAGCTTGCGGTGGTATGATCCAAGGTTGAAGTTTCGAGACTTGAAAAACGAGACCAAATTCAACGGACTCAGCTGGGAAGAAGGAACTCATATTTGGAGCCCTAAGTTGGAATTCGTGAATGCTCTGGGCCCACTAACACAAGAGAGGCAGGAATTGGATTCACTTCGCTTGATCAAGGAGGAAACCGAAGCTCTCCCACAAGATTTTTCTCTCTCTAGAGAAGGTACTCAGTCATAGTGGTGCCTGTACAATTTCTAAAACCCTTATCATTTTGCCAAACTCGTCATTTCAGCTCGTCTGTTTTCGGGAGAAAAGAATTCCGTTTCTCTTCAAAGGAGATACTCGATGGATCACTCGTGCGAATTTGACCTATACTACTATCCATTTGATTCACAGGTACGAAGAGTCAAAGAACAAGTGTGACTGATAAATAACGATTCCCTCGAACTCGTTATCATAGGTATGTCCAATGGTTTTTGAATTGAGAGACAAAACGGAGGATTTCATTCAATTCAGTAAAGACCGGGATCCCATAAAGTACCGAGGTGAATATGGAAGGATTTGCGACCTTTCAAATTATTGCTAATGCTTCGTCCGTCTTCATTCAACCATTTAGGAGCAAGGAGTCTCTCGCAATATGAGATTGCCACAGAAGAACTAGAAATCACCAGAAACGAAAGAAATTTTAGCACGGCCTTTGTCAAGGTTGTTCTTAGACATCGAACCGAATTTCACGTTGCCAATTCCTTCATTCAAACGTTGATTGTCCTTGTGGTGGCCTTTGCCACCTTCTTCTTTGATTTGAGTGACTTCTCAGACAGAATCATGGTCAATGCAGTGTTGCTCCTGGTCATGGCCACTATCAACGCCTCCATTCAGAATGTAAGCATAACATACACACGTGACATAGATAGTCTAAAGTTGATAGATAGATGTAGCAATTTGATCAAAGACACCAAAATTAAAAGCGATCGTTCACGAGCGCTCTGGTATCACAAATGCACATTCATAAATGTACAATTCTTTCCTAACTAACAAGTGGTGAGGGCTTGCAATTTTTCTTTTTTTTTTCAATGTCTGATTTTTTTGTTTTGTTTTGTCCAAAGAGCTAAAAAAGCAATGACTAATGACATTCTTTGTTGTTAAATCTCCAGCATATTCCTATCACTTCATATTTCAAACTTATCGACGTGTGGTTGTTATTTTGCGTCATCATGATCGTGATCGTCATCTTGTTCCACACCATCTTGGCGGCTCTCTTCACGAGCTCTGGATCCCAAAAAGGTGACAATTTCAATAGTAAAAGCGCCTTTCAACGCATTCGAACGCCTTCCGGATCTCTAACTGCAGATTTTTCGCAAAGCCCTCATGGAAAATCATCCGAAGAAGGCGATTCGCCCACCGCCAAAATTGCGAATTGGACGGCCATGATAATTGTCGTGGTTATCATTCTTATCTTCAATATTGTGTTTTGGGTTATTGCCCTTAAAGAGTTCAACATGGACTCTGCTGAAATTTTGATCGAGAAGAAGCCAATTCGCTAAATCCCCAAGTGTAGTAAAGAGAGGTTTGAAGAACCTAGTTTAATAAAGTACCGATGCATTGAAATTTTTGGCCGAAGAATTTGAAATCTACAAGAAGATGCATCATTTTTCCAATTTCTTTGTTACGTCTACTTCTACTGTCTCATCCTCTCAAGTACAGCCTTTTCATCTCGTTTTTTTCCAACCACATGTAACGGATTTATCGTTGTTAAAAATCAAGAAGTTTTTTGCAGATTGTTTGGCCTTGCCAAGAATGATGTGTTGCAGAGGGATAACCGAATTTTTGAGACTGTGCCTGTCATTTTTCTTCATGGAGGTGTTTTCTTGTTTTTGATGCAACCTTGTACTGATTCAACGAGTGCAACGAGAACAAATGCTTGTGAAAATTCAAAATCTCTCCTTCTGCCTAAAATTATATTGTATTAATTGTTTGCAAGCACAAGTAGCATTGTAAATGTTTAAAGCATTTGGAAACGCTTATCGGGTCAAATAGGCTAGAATTGGACCGTTTCAGTTTTTCTTAACAATATTGACTCTTCCAAAACTCATACTACTGAAGATTCATGTCATGAAAGGTTGCGTGAGCCAAGATGAAGTAAGTAAATCAATCGAACCTAAGTAACCTAATCTACAGAACCTCTACTAGCTAAATATGGACCAAAATAATTGAAATTTATTCCGACATATTAATTTTTGGAATCAGAGCCTGCAACCTTTTTTGCGTGTCGAACAATCAATCAGACTTCGAGAATTGGATTTTTTGTATTAGTTTAATCCTTTGACCATAAAAGCATTAAAATTGCTTGTAACCTGTGCAAATATGCGTAATTAAGAAGGACGTACTACATACATGCACCAAGCTCAATGAAAATGAAACAAAGCGGTTTTTTTGGATTTTTGGTGCTAGGGTTGAGTCTCGCCCGACCAACGAAGCCAATCATCACATCGCCCAAAGTTTTTCCGATAGGCAATCTCATGCCCGATATCAGAATGGTTCTCCGTCTGTGAGTGTGGATTAACGTCTAAAAGTTTCCTTGAGAAAGGTCGGGGAGGAGAATCGAACCTGGGACCTCTCTTAGTATAGGAAACTGCGCTAACCACGAAGCCACGTCTCCTCCCTTACGACTTTTAGTACGACGTATGCCGTCTGAATCACACTCGCACCCCTCACAACGCTCACAACCCAAGAAAGGAGGATATTCTGGGGTAAAAGTAAAGCACGCGAGAATTTTCTTTCTTCTAAAGTTTTCTCAGTCTTGAGGCTAAGAAAGATAGTAAAAGGATAAGAAGGATAGTCTGGGATTTCATTGCCAAGAAGTGAACGACAAGCAGGAGAAAGAAACCAAAAGCCTATCTGTCTTCTTTTGTAAGTCGTAGACTTCCTGCTCATCAAATGCTTAAAATTTAGACCAGGGGTCGGCAACCGGTGGGCCACGGCCCAAATGTGGGCCCAAGGGTGGTCGTTGGTGGGCCCAGGAGCTACGGAGAAAGTTCAAAATAGTGGTCCCGATAGCCATCCATAGTACTGTACTTGTGGGCAGAAAGCTCTTTGATCGCTAATTTGTGGGCCCCTGAACCTACCAATGCCTGTTTGGTGGGCCCGGGACAACACGAATCAAATTTCGTGGGCCTTGACCCAAAAGTGGTTACCGACCCCTGATTTAAACAAATACAAGACACTCGATTGCTTTTCTTTCTCACATCTAAAGGACACTATCCTTCTCTGCTTCAAGACTGAGGAAACAAACAACAATTTGAGAATAAATGATTCAAATGCTTGTTTTTGTAAGGGCGAATTTATTGTATTCAAAAGCCTGAGTAAGGTTCACATGAGATTGCAAAAGGCTATTCCATCGGTGAGAACCTCCTGCATAAGGACTTGAGTCTCCATTGGAATCAAAGCATCTCCTGATGGATCCGGATCTTCCTCAAAATACTGACGGTAGCGAGCCTGAAAAAAGACTCCCATCATTTTCTGAGCATTATTCTCGCTTGAAATTATTATTGTAATAAGAGGAAATAATTCTTATTTTTGCTTGAAATTCAAGCAACGTAAACTTATCTTTCCATTACGCCTTTCTCAGTCTTGCACCAAAGAAGGAAAGTATCGTTTTGAAAAGAGCACGAATACCAATTATTAAGGCTTGGAACTATTTTATCAAAAATATTTTCCCAAATTTCTTTTTTTAACTTGGCTTTTTCGAGGAAAATCAAACATTTTCTCGATTTTTTAGCAAAAAAAAATATGTCACGAAGATTTGAACAAAGTAAATGAATGGTCAATTGGAAATTGGGCTTCCAAAAATTAACCAAATATGCTAACATATGTACAAATGGGCATTTGTACTAAAAATAAATATTGACAATCATAACTACGGTCTTATACGCAAAACAAATGTGTCATCCATTGCGTCTCATTAATGAAATATGCATTCTTGTCAACATATAAAAGGTCTCATTTGCAGAAGAACGTGATTGAATTGTTCCTACTAGAAATTATGAGTCCTCTCGAATGCCTCCCAATCCAAAGAAATTCAGTGGTTCTTGCAAGTAGGGATGGGTGACACCGGCATTTTTGACATCGACACCGGCCAAATTGTCAAAGTCGGCACTGACACCGAACCCGGTGTCGACACCGAAAATTAGAGACATCGGTGTCGGTGTCGACACCTCGACACGGACATCGGCTTCTCGCCCACCCTTACTTGCAAGGAACAAGGTCAGCTGACGGTCACTCTCGTCAGCCGTCAGCTGACACTATACTGAAACGTCTGGGATTTCTGCTCAACAACGAAAAGTATTTTTCCGGGCCTTATTGATTAGTATTTTTGCTTTTATCAAAAGGACACTTGACTTTTTGAGCTTGAGACTGAGAAAGACGCAAAAGAAAGAAGCATATACTTTGCTTGAATTTCAAGCCAGATTTACAAGCCACACCTTATGTCAAGAAGCACTGAATTTTTTGGAGAGGGAGATTAGCAACGAGAATTTTTACTTTCAGAAGAAACTAGTCAATTATGTTCTTCTACAAATGATACCTTGCTTGTGTTGTTGGGAAAGAGTAGTGTAATTCCTACTGAGAATTAGTTAGCCCTTTTGTGGTGAAACAATTACTCAATTAAACATTCTTTGCTTTTCTCAGTGCAAAAGTTTGAGAAGGGATAACTTTTCACGGTGAAATTCGATTTAGCTGAAAATGGAAATACGTAGTCTTCGCAAGACAAGCAAGGTATCATTTGCAGAAGAACACAATTGGTTTGTGCCTACCAGAAATAAGAATTCTCATTGCTAGCCTCTCCTGCCAGGAAGTTCAGTGCTTCTTGTTTTTATTTGAAGTTGCTACATTAATCTCCATTTGTACTGTAATTAAAATAAGCTGATTTCTACAAAAGAATCTCTCAATTATTTGACAACTTTGAAAATGACCTTTATGCCAGAGTGTCATCGTGGAACTAAATTATGGTCAAGTCCAAAACTCCTTTTAAAAAGTGAAAAAAAAAAATCGGTGTTATGACAGCAGCTCAATCAGTAGGGCTAAACTTTCAAGAAGATGCATTTTATTTCAATTTTTCCGATTTTTTTCATTATTTTGGTTGATTTGCATTGTTTTGCCTTTTTTCGGAATTTGGTGTAGCTCCTAGCATTTTTAAAGAAATTTGGCGTGTTTCCTAATTTCTTGAAGAACATCCACATTTTATCGCCTTTGCCATTTGACATAAATGATTGATTAAGACAACATACTTTTCACCTGTTTCCTTTTTTCTTTCTTCTTTTGAAAGGCTTGACTGACATCGTTGTTCAGTGGAGGTTTTTCACTATAAATAGTAAGCCTCTCTTCCCAGTTGCAATTATTTGATTGGGTAAAGGACATATTGCGAGTTTTAAAGGTTTAAATTTTCTCTTTGACATTTGAACTTCAAATATTGTCAATTGAAGGGGCAGGTCAATTGGTTTCTCCAAATGTGTTGAAGGTAGTTTCCTTAAATTTCTAAAATTCATGTGTACTCAAAAATGAAAGAAATGAACACATTAATTTTAGACTGCTTCAGTAAAAGAATGAAAAGTGTGAAACGCAATCTGTTCAAGCATGGGCGAAGTTAGGCCACTTTTTCTTTTAATTGTTAGTCTTCTAAGGGAGACTATAAACCTAAAGGTGATACTTCGTTGGTCTTTTGAACTACCAGGGTACGTTTCTTATTTCTTTGCCATCGACAAAATCCTCACGGTGTTTTTTTTGAGCGTGAGAAGTCATTTTCAAATTCCAAAAACTTTTCAGGCCATATTTTCAGGTGTGATTGCAATACCACATCTATATTTAATTTTTTTAATTAGGTCAAGGGCAAAAACACGATGTAAGGTCACTTAAAACATGCTTAAACACATTTTTCTGAACATTTTCTTCCACTCAATTTTCAAGTAACGTTGTATGTGAATTTACCTCAAATATTGTCAAATTCTACTAAGCCGTTTGTCTAAATTAATGTAACCACCCTCCCGTTTGGTCCATCGAGAATGCTGAACGAAAAAGCCGTTGAAAAAACATCCGCGAAATAGATTTCCGAAATATTTTTGAACAACACTGCTCTTAATACATCTAAGACTTTGGTCAAAGTAATTTTTTCAAATATTTGTTTTTAAGTGTGTTTTAAGTAACATTATAGAGTTTTTGCCCGTGACCCATTTAACCGAATTCAAATAAATGTTCTGCATTGCGTTCACATTTCAAAAGTGGTCTCAAAAGTTCCTGGAATTTGAAAATGACTTCTTACGCTCAAAAAAACACCATGTCCAATATTCTAGATTTTTTACTACGTAAATTGAAACTTTCCGGAAACTTGACTAAAATGACAATAATTTAGTAATGCCATGAAAAACTCGCACTTTTTTCTCACATACCATTTGGGACCGTAACGGATCACCTATGACTATTTTAAGACGTCTAACTTCATCCAGTAAAAAGCGGCCCGGTTTCGCCCATTTTATGCCAAAAAAACATGTTTATTTACTATTTGTTAGCCTTTAAAGATTATTTGCCATTTTTCATTTTATTTAACATTTTTGGGCAAATAAATACAAAATTTGTCAGTTTTTGGGCAATAAAATGCAAAATTTGTCGTTTTTTGGGCAAATCAATGCAAAAATTGTCTTTTTTTCAAAAATAGGAAAAAATATTGCCAAAAAGTTTTTGTTAAAAGGATATATTCATTATTCTTTGAAATATTTTTTCTTAATGTTCATACACTTGCATTGCAATTTATTGTTGGTGAAACATAGTAATCATATATATTCTATATTTAGTGGCCAGTTTTGCTATATTTTGTTAAATTTTCGTGTCTATTTGCGTTTTTTTGCCATTTCTTTGTTTACTTGTCATTTTATTTGCCATTTTTTTGTTTTTTGCCGTCTTATTTGCCACTTGTTTGCCATTTTTTTGTTTATTTGCCATTTCTTTGTTTATTTGCCATTTTATTTGCCAGAAATCTGCACCTCTAGTCATGTCCAATCTTCTGGTTAAATCATTGGTTCAAAGTGCAGGTGTTTTGGACTCGGACGGAAAAATTTCACTACAATGACATCATATTGTCATTGATGTGAAACATCAGTCTTTTGGGTATGAAAAGTGTGTGCCCTCAATACGTCACTTTTCATGCTTCCGCTTTTTTATACTCTGCATTGTCTATATTGCCATCATAAAAACCATAAGGATCATAAAGATTGTCTTACGATTTCCTTGCTCTATGCTGGATTCATAAAGACCACAATACCCACAATAACAATAATTAAAACAACCATGTTTACACCAACCATTTTTTACCTTGATAAATTTTTCAATGAAAAATTAAGGGCTATGAATATTTTTGATGTTTTTGTGGCCATCATGGCCATGACCCTCATTTTGATTTAACGATTGAAATGATTTAATGTTGATGGTGGTTGATATGATTTTGCCAAGTCTATTCTTCTGAACCATAACTATTTTAGAAAGGATCTATGTATATTGCAAGTCTGATTTAGTCCTTATGTTACTCAACAATGCACAGCACAGCAATTGCATAAGGCACAAGTGCAAGCTACGCACATGCCCAGTAAGTACGGCATAAAATTGTTCCACTAGGATCTTACAAATCAGAGCGAAATCTCCATTTCGTGCCTTTTGTCTTAGTTTAGAATGACTTTTGAATTTTATGTCTCACTCATCTGAAAATAAATTGATGCATGAAAAAGTAAATATCCAATTGACAACCTACATACCCGGGTTCATGCAAAGTGGAATGTGATATTTACATAGATTCGTTTCTGAAATGTTTGTTTCTAAAGGACTGAAGATTGTGCGTCCATTACTTAGGCCTACCGTTGTTTGTTCCAATCATAGATCAGCATCAAATACAGAGTCTACTAGTACATAAACTTACACAACATTCTGTGGTGAACAGCAGGTCCTGAAAACAGGGGACAGCCAATCATATAAACATTTGAGCCAAAAGCACATGAACAGGTTAAGCCATAAACCACTTGAAGGTACGAATTCAAATTTGGCATGACCATTAACGACCAAGGTTACAAAAGCTAATTTTGTTACACTATTCTTGCTACCCAAAAAAAGCAAAAAAAATGTCAAAAGATTCCCGATCAAGATTTTTTTGAATTTATACGTAACACCTCAAACGGTAGATTTTTAAACCCAAGACTAGCCTTGTTCCAAAATTCCGAACAATTTAGCTTTGCTTTTTGTAAAAGGTTATCTTATTCTCAACGCAATTTCATTGAACTCACTCAGCGTAAGTTGAAGATGAAAACCGTGGAATGCAATGCACAATGCTCAGTACTCTCAAACAATAGATGCCAAAAATTGGCAGTCTAAACCTCTGTTTTTTAGTGGATTTGTTTTGATTTACTCACTTGACATTTTCGGCAGGTACAAAAATCCAACTCTCTGGCGGCTTGTTCCCAATAAATGTCTGGAATTTCTTCAGCTCTGGCACTGCGTGTAAGTGGTCGAGCCGTGCCACGCCTTGACCGAGTGGGCAACGTCCTCTCTTCTGAATGCGATCTCAAGGGAGTTTGACGAAGTCGCATGTCGCTCACACGAGCACACAAGGCCTCTTCATACGAAGGTGGAGCTAAACGGTTCTGAAAACCATCAAAAGTGCCATTGAGAGTACTCAGATTGTTTTGGGTTAGACACGGAAATAATGCACATATCTGGTGTCAAAAATGTTGGAGGAAGCCAATCATTGGTTAGTCTCCTCACATTCGCAAGAGGTAAGCCTCTGACAAAAGTAGCTTTGGTTGGCAAGTTGAGTTGGCACACAGGGGAGGAACAAACTGCACCAAAATTCTGCAACTGTGCGGTCGTCAGCTTCATGCACAATTTGGGACTCAAAGTGCTCCTTTCCTCCCATACCAAGTTAAGTTGGAAGGAGTTGCTGGTCTTTGTGGACCTTGGGTCCGTAGTTTGTTCATACGCAGTTCTGCACGTACGTTGTTCATACCACGACACGAACGAAGCAAGAAACGAGGAAACCGGTCTTGAATTATGAAGCCAAAGCAAAGTGCTCCATTTCAGGAACATACGAAGTAGGTTGGCTTATTCCCAAACCAACGCAGCAGAACTTTGCAATAACCCATGGACCCTTCCATGGTACATAAAGACTTTAAAAAAATCCCCCCACAAACTTAAACCAAGAAATACTGAAGGTGGTCAAATTTCTTGGGCATGAATAGAGCACGCAGCACATGGTAATGTCAGGACAGATTGTCGAAGAATTTACTTTACTTTATCAATAAGTGGTTTGTTATACGTAGAAATGATGGATAAAAAACGTCATCAATGATGAAATCATGAGCCACGCCTGTACGATAGACAGAACAAGTAAAATTTGGTGTCCAATCTAATTTGGATTCTTCTAGTTTCGAATGTGCAGGTTTGTACGTTTGACATTTTTATCTCCAAAAGAATACTGGTTGTCTCTCACCTGTTTTAGAACGTCTGAATAAGTTGGCGGTGGTGAAGTGGGTTGCCCAAAAAGACGGGTGGAATCATTCTCAAAAAGGGAGGTTGGATCCGTATGAGCTCTCCCCAAAACTGCTGCTCTTGGAGGTGGAGCGAGATATTCGGGCAACTCATGAGCCATTCGGTGAGTATGGTACTCTGAAGGACGATCAAAGTTGTCCATGTCTTGAAAGGCTCCCATTCGATGATTACTCAATGGAAGTGATGTGGGTGGAGGTGGAGGAGTTCGAAGACCATGATCTCTAGAGGTGGAAGAAACCCTTGGCAGGTCAGGAGGAAAGACAGGTGGGACCGTGAGCAGATTAGGGGAAGGTAGATCGATCTCGAGGCGCTCTTGTCGCCTCAAGAAAGGAGGGGTGGAAAAGAAAGAAGCGGGTCGAGAGGAGGGTGAAGGCCGATCGAAGGAGGATTGGGCTGTGGTGGCCGATGAAGTTGAAGCGGACGTATCTAGTGAGAGATCAGCCAGGTTAGTTAGATGCCTCATTTTCGGTAACAAACAAGACTTGGTTCATCTTTTTCTTGTCATTATACGTAAGTCCATTAACAAACATAGACTTTGCCGTAGGCCTTTTGGTGACTTGTCAAACTCCGTAACGTGGAGAGGCCACTTTATCAAATTACCTTCGGTTGTTTGCCCGTCTGAGCGTCGATCCTCAGAGATAGCCCGCCTTGGTTCGGCCTTCTCACGACGTCGACCAAAGAGCTTTGCCGCATCAAAAGATCTCTGGCTGTTCAAATACTTGGCTTTGCTTCGGCAAAACTTACAGCGACCGGGCTTTTTGCCCGGTTGACTAACTAATTCCGAGTAATAACCACAGAAACAACGACGTTGTTCAGACCCAGACGAAGTTGTGGACGAAGATGAGGTGGATGTTGGCTCCGAATCGAGTGAACTTTTGTGTCGGGGTATAGCCCCCAGGAAGGCACGTGGTGAAGGAGGAACTGTCAAAGTGACGGCTGATGGACCTCCTTCAGGACCCGTTTCATTCTCAAGAGGAGGCACGGTTGAAGTACTTGAAAGCAAAGAGGTTGAGGCTGGGTCATCTGATGGTTGGGCTAAGGGATTTTGTGGTGGGACACGGTCCCCTTGAGAGGGTTGATACAAGTCAGCACCCCTTGGGCTGGGGGTACGGGTTCGTACAGCGGGAGATCGGAGAAACGGGGTCCTCTTAGAGGGTGTTCCATTTGGACTGGGACTACTATGAGAAAAGGTGTTGGTTCCATTGGATGCGTTGGATGGCGGTGAGAATGAAGAAGCTGTTACTCTGGCGACAATAGCCGATGCCCATTTGGAAATTGAGCCACTGGAAGACGACGCGGAATTAGCCAAGCTAACTCCGCTGGTGGATGGTCGGGATCTAGAATCATGGTCAACACCTTCCGGTACCTCTGCACCCTGTCCCCCGGGTCTTGGTCGTTCTGCCATGACGGAGACCAAATTGAACAAGTTTCAAGGCATAGCCAAGTGTAATTTCCACTTTGCGCACTATTTGGTCACGAACTTGGAACGATGACATAAGAGAAGCCCTCCATCGAAGTCGCTTGAGCGTCAATTTTCGTCTCAAAATTTGACTTGCTTGATTACGATTCTGTATCCAATACTTTCACCAACCAAAGAGAAATCACACTGTTCCATGGAACTACAACATGTTGGATGACTTGTTCCTTTTGTAACTATTCAAGTATATGTGGATTCCCCTCATGGAAAACAAAGAATGAGTGAATAGTCTTGAGCCTTCAAATGCCTTCCTGTAAGCGGAGTAGTTGGCTGGCTCACTTCATTCCAAAATTCTTTCCCCAGCATGCCCAGTCTCGCCCACAAAGGCTCGAAAAAGGCGAAGAAGACCGTAGACTCCTGCGCAAGGACTCTGGTTGTCCTTTGCTTCGGCCTTGGAAACGCTCTCCCTTATAGCGCATCTTTACCCCAGAG